>RJWM01007061.1:43999-80429 GCA_004363535.1 Dasyprocta punctata | reverse complement strand
TCAATTTTTTAAATGCATGTACAATAAAAAAATCACTGATTTTAAATGCATGCACCCTTCTGTGAGTTTAGACAAAGACATAGTGATAAAATCATCATCAAAGCCAAGGTACAAAGTCAGTTTCGTTTTCCCAGAAACTTTCCTCCCATTGCCCCTCCCTTTGAAACCGACCCTCCTTGGTCTGGCTCCTGGATCCAGACACCAGTCTGTTTTCTCTCCCGTGGTTCTTCCTTTCCCACCTCCCTCACAAGCCGTCATCGCGCTTCCGTCAGCAGTTGGTGGAGTCTGTTCCGTGCATCTGTGTTAGGGTCACAGTCTCCAGCTCTGTTTTCTTACAGTCATCCCTTCACTCAGACATGGCAGGTCAGCAAACACTGTTCTTTTCAAAAAATATTTTGGTTTTTTTGGTCCCTTTGCCTAATCCTGTAAGTTTCAGAGTCAGCTTGCTATTAGCTATGAGAAGTCTGAGTGGAGTTGAACCCACAGATGGGCTGGAGGAGAACAGCTAGCTAACGGCACCGATTCCTCTAGTCCGTGCTGGCCCAGCCTGTCCTCTGTTAGGTCCTCCTGGGTTTCTTTCATGAGTGCTCTGTGGTGTTTAGCATACTTATTTTGCACATTTGGCTATATTCATAACTAAGAGACTCTTACAAATGCCAGTTTCTAATTATTCATTGTTGATTGTGGTGTTTTTATGATATTCATAATTTCAAGTGGTGCAGCCTAATTTGCCTCCTCATGAGTGTGAGCTGGACTTGGTGGCCGAGGTAGAGGCAGCAGCATGAGAGGGAAGCACTAGCACTGACTACATAAATCCCAGGAATCCATCCCACCGGGACAAACCAAGGACCGCGAGTTCCCGGGAGGAGCAGGAGCCCTGTTCAAGCCTCCCCTGAAGGTCCAGAGGTGTGGCTCGCACCCCAACCCCGTGTACTGAAGCTCAGGCCAACGTCTCGACTGCAGTCCCCCGAGAGCCCCAGAGCTGGAACCTGTGCCGCAGTCCAGCCCGGAGAGCTGTGCCATCATCAAAGGTTGTTGCTGCAAACCATGACGTTTCGGGGTCATTTATTACACAGCAGGAGAGAACTAATCCACGAATCTATAGGAATGCATTTGACTTTTGTGTGCTGACCAAACAACCTTGCCAAACTCACTAATTTGAGTTAGGAGCTGTTAATGTAGATTCATTCAGATTCTCTCCATGGAATATCTCGCTGTCTGTTACAGAAACAGCCTTAATGCCTTCTTTCCAGTACCCAACCTAGTGACTACCCTAAGTGTCTCGTATCTGGTATGCAGGAGTGGACAGGCACGTGGCAGCCCTGCCCATGTCTTAACGGTGAAACATTCAGTTCTTTTTGATGCCCTCTTCTCAGGTTACAGAAATTCCTTCAAGACTCACTCTGCAAATGGATGCTGAATTTCGTAAAATACTTTTCCTGTCTATTGAAATAATCAAATATTATTTTCTTTGTTGATCTTTTGATCAGATACATTGTATTTTTGGATGTTAAGCCAGCTTTGCATTCTTGGGATAAACATCACTTGTCGAAGATATATCACCCTTTTTTTTATGTATGTCTAAACTTTGTAGTTTGTCTACAAATTTCGCATCTCTAGTAATAAAAAATATTGACATCTGGCATTCTTTTCTTATGATTTTTTCTCATATTTTTGGCTTCCGGGACTGTTGTCTTCATGAAATGAGGAAAATGTCTTCTCTTATTTTCTGAAAAGGATTATTTAACATTGCTACTATTCTTCAAAAGTTTGGAATAATTTCCCAGTGAAGCCTTTATGCCTGGAGTTTTCTCTATGGTAAAATTTTCAGCTAGTAATTCAATTCTTTAATCGATACACACTACTGATATTATTTGTTTTTCTTTTTTGAGGGAAATTTTAAGGATGGTATGTTACAAATCATTTCTCCACTTTATCTAACTTACCAAGTTCAGAGGCACCACAATGGTTTTCACGTACCCTAACAATTCCTCCCACATCTCTGGTCCATTGCAGTGAGAAAGGCGGACCAATTACCAGGCTGCTTCACAGACCCAGCTTTTGGCTGCATCGAGTTTCTCTGATGATCTTCTTTTCTATCTCAGGATCATAAATTCCACCTTTCACTTTCCTGTGGACTTAGCTTCCTCTCCTTTTCTTAGCTTCTAAGGATGAAAGCTCAGGCCAGTGAGTTCAGACCTTCATTCTTTTCTAACACACAAATTTAGTACTACACACTTTCCACAAGCATACTTTAGTGTCATCACAAAAATTTTATGTTTTTTTTTTTTATTCAGCTCAAATTACTTTCTAATATTCCTGGGAATTACTCTTTGAACCAAGGGATATTTCCAAGCCTGTTATTTGATTTACCAAAATTTGGGCATTACTTAGGTATCTTTATGCTATTCAATGCTATATTGTTATCTGTATCTGTAATGACATGTTTCATGTTATTACATTAATTTTATGCTTATTAAAATCTTTTAAATGTCTTGGTATGTGACCAACTTTCATGGGTGCTTGCCAAGCATACATAATGGATTGTCGCTGAATGGGAGGTTCACTTACATAGCTGGTCACACTGGCTAGCAGAGTCGTTCAGAGGTTCCTCATCTCATCGTCGTGTCTCAGGTATGGTTACTGAGGAGCTCCAGACACAGCTATGGATTTTGTTACATCCCATTTCAGCTGCATATATTTTGGAAACCTGTGTTAGGCCCATGTTTATTGAGGATTGTAACAGCTTTTGTTAAACCATCTCTTTTATCTGTATTTCATATCCCGCTTTATTTCTAGTAATAGTCCTTCCTTGGAAGCCTAGCCTGTCTGATATTACATAGCCATTCTTTTTTAGTGTTCAAATGGCATATCTTTCCCATTCTTTTACTATTATCTGAAGCTTATATTCAAGGCAGCTCTTCTTGGAGAGTACATGTTTGGATCTTATCCTTTCAATAAAATCTGACAAATTTCGATTTTTATAGCTAGACCATTTTAAGTTAATGTAATTATTTATATGTTTAGATTTAAATGTATCATTTATTATTTGTTTGGGAGTTTGTGTTGTTCATTTCTTTCACTCCTTTTCAGAGTTTTCCATTATTTGCATATTTTTAGTATTTCATGTTAATTTATTTGTTGGTCTCTGCTGACACATCATTTTATTTTAGTTGTTCTAGGAATTACAATGTACACACCAAATATTTCATATTCTATTTTGTTCTGGGCATGATGGGTTTTTATTTTTCTTTATCCTGCTTGGGATTTTTGAGGCCTCTTAAACCTGTAAATGTATATCCTTCACTAAATTTCAACTTTTCAACCCATAATTCTTGAAAGGTTTTTCATACCACTCCCTGTCTCCTCTTATCTGGAGCTATGACAGCATAAATGTTCACTGCTCACACTATGGGCTCAAGGGCACAGGAGAGAGACAGGAGGAGGGGGGTCCTTCCCTGCCTGCCATCAACAGCCCAATGACCTACAGACCTCCCATACTCTGCCGGGTTCCAGTAGCACCCAATAGCTCCTCCTTGGAGACCAAGCTTTAGCTCGTGGACATTGCCAAGCTGTGCTCTGCACATTTTCAGGATTGTGTTGTTTGGAGTCTATCCTATTAACACCTCTGGAGAAGGCTGTTTCCACCAACAGCCTACCAGCTTAATTTTAGACTCTTTTCTCAGCCCCTGTTGATCATTCCACTACCAGCTTAGTTTGCCACATTAGTGCAGCACTGCTGGGCTCTGCAGTACAGTTCACGCGTGAGTCTCCCCTTCTCCAGCTCTTGCCTGCCTGACACTTGCACCCAACTACCCTTTTTCTCGATCTTTTGAACAGCAGCCATGGTTTCCATGAGCATTTTCCCTGCTAAACTTCTCAGCAGAGGTAGTGTGACAGCGAGACCACGCATGTGTAGAAAGTCCTGACAGGCAAGGCGTGAGGGCCGGAGTGTGTCCCACCAAGCCATGCGCCAGGCACAGAACTGTCCTGCAGCAGGGTCAGCCATGGGTCTCCGAGAGGGGCTGAGAGCCTGGCGCGGCGCTTTGGCATGGAGTGAGCTTGTTCCCAGCCAGGGCCGGGCTTGCTGTCACATGAGCTACCCTCTCCCACCCTCCCTACATGACAAGGGCCTGGCCAGGGACAGCCACGGGCTTCTCAGGCTCCAGGACACGAGAAAGAAGCTCTGTTCACCACAAGGAGCAGCCTCAACTGTACTGCGACAGTGCCACAAAATGGCCAAGCACTCAGTCTTATAGAGGCATTTTCTCCTAGTCCTCACACGAATCCCTCCCTTCTGACAAAGCCCACTCTCTAGGCATTGAAATGCTATTCCCTCCCCTGTGACCAACACGTCGCCTCCTACTTCCTCTCCAGAAAAGACACCTTAGATCCCCTTACATTCCCTTAGATCCCCTTAGATCACCTTAGGGTACCTTACATCCCCTTAGGTCACCTTAGATCCCCTTATATACCCTTAGATCTCCTTAGGTCCCCTTGTATCCCCTTAGATCATCTTAGATCCTCTTATATACCCTTAGGTCACCTTAGATCCCTTTACATCCCCTTAGATCACCTTAGATCCTCTTATATACCCTTAGGTCACCTTAGATCCCTTTACATCCCCTTAGGTCACCTTAGATTCCCTTACATTCCCTTAGGTCACCTTAGATCCTCTTAGATCCACTTACATATGCTTAGATCACCTTAGATCCCCTTACCTCTCCTTAGGTCATTTTAGATCCCCTTGTATCCCCTAAGGTCACCTTAGATCCCCTTAGATCCCCTTACATTCCCTTAGGTCACCTTAGATTCCTTTACATCCCCTTAGGTCATTTTAGATTCCCTTACATTCCCTTAGGTCAATTTAGATCCCCTTATATTCCCTTAGATCATGTTAGATCACCTTAGACAGCCTTAGATCCCCTTAGATCATCTTAGATCCCCTTAGATCCCCTCACACCACCTTAGGTCACTTAGATCCCCTTAGATTGCCTTCAGTCCCCTTCGATACCCTTAGATTCCCTTAGATCCCCTTAGATCGCTTTCCCTGGGTGCTGGCTGCTCCTCCACAGTGTCATCCTCAGCCACCTGGCAAGAAGTCTGTGCCCTTGGTTGCCACACTGGTGCCTTCGTTCTCTCTGAGCCATGCCCCACTGCAGCCTAGATTCACTCCACTGGATAGGCACGTGGACTTTAACATCTCATCCTAACTTGAACAGCTGCAGCACTCACGAGATGGAAAAGTGACTTAAACACATTCCTGAAAGGAAAATGACCATTAACGAGACACTGACGGCACACACAGTATGCAAAGGAAGACCTCGGTGCCTGGGCAGGCTCACCCATCACTGACAGGGCGTGTGTCCTGAGCCGTCAGCCCCATGGTATCGTCCCCTGCATTTCACGAAGCTCTTCTGCATTCAGAATGAAAAGCACTCTGTTCTTTCATGTATCAAGAACATTTCATTTAAAGACAATTAAATCCAGTGGTTTGCAAAATCTTATTAAACTCTGCTTAATGTTGGGAACTCTCTCTTAAGGTTTCTTATTATAGTGAAAGACCATATATTCCTGGTTTTTTACTGCAAAAAATTATAATAATAAGTGACAATAATCACATAATAACCCAAAAGCTCATCTTTGTCAGCAAATAAAAGAGACACAAAAGATTGCTGAAAGCATGAAGCAACAAGGGTTAGAACAAATGGGTCATAAGAATTTTGTTATGCAGTGAAATAACAATGCAGACATTTTAATGTATCAGATTGTGGTATTTGCTACAATGCATTAGGAATATTTTGTAATAAATCATAAAGAGGAGAGGAAAAGAGACATACTCTGTAATAACTACTCTTTTTAAAATAAGACCAGTATTTTATGGAGAAAAAACCACATGTATATTGTCTTAGTTACCTTTCACTCATTGCCGAGACAAAATACCTGATGCCCAAAATTAGGGAAGGAAAAGTTTACTTCTTACAGTATCTCAGAGATTTCAATCCATACTTAGTTGGCTCCAAGGTAGCTTAGCATGGCAGGACAGCCATTCATGGCAGCTGCCAAACAGCAAGGCACGCGAACCTGGTAAGAGAGAGAGCAGAAGACCAAGAGGGTGAGACATACCTTTGTCCTGCCACCCCTGGGTATGTATGTCGGTTCCATCCCTGGGTGGGTGCAGCAGTCACACCACCAATCCCAGCACTAGACAACAAACCAATCACAAACACCAGACTAAGTCCCATCCAAATTACGAGTCCTTGGGGAACACAGGATCAACCAATACATATATGGAGCAATACTAGTGGCTGCTTTTACTAGCAGTAACTATGGGTCATGGAATAAGATTACAGAGAGATTCATTTGTGAAATTCATTCATTGCTTGCCTTGGAAGTGAAGTATTCTAAGGGAATTTAGAATCTCACAAAGTACAATACGCAATCACAGTAATTACTATTATAAAATGACCTTTAGGATATAGCAGAATCTTGACACTAATTTCCATGGTGAAGAAAAAGAATGAAAATGTCTATAGGTCTCAAGTATATGCTGTGTGCCACAGATACTTCATGCCAAGGTATTTTCTAAAACTTCAAAATATCAGTATTAACTGCATGAGCTGACATTTTAAAAATGCATGTATGTGAGGAGCTGCTGTCAAGCAGATGATTTGAAAAAGAAAGACCCAGCTCCTCCAGGGTGAAAACCATGTCTCTCACTGTCCCTCTGAGCAGAGCAACAGGGTGCATTGGGGCTGAGCGACTTGCACTTCACCACTGGAAAGAGCTTTCCAGGCCTGAGCTAACAGCAAGCATGGGCACCTAGACTCACTTTCATCAGTCGCCCTGGGTCATCTGTCCCCAAGGCTGCTGACCACGTCCAGCCTCAGCAGCGCCCCAGGAACTAGCAAAGTCCCCAAGGGTCCTGGCTTGGAGCTTTCCTGAGTATCAGCACTCTGAGCTGCCCAGCAGCCATTTCACCATATTTCTTAGTTTCTTTTGTATTAGATCTGTTTGTCCAAATCATCAACAAACACTGCCATAAAATTAATTCTACAGGGTTAGCACACATAGGAGCCATATTAGCACCCCAGTTATAGTGAACTCCAGTTAAGAGTAAGATCAGCACCCCAGTTATAGAGAACTTGAATTAAGACTGAGATGAGCACTCCAGCTCTAGTGAACTCTAGTTAGAGTGAGGCCAGCACCTTGGCTATAGGGCACTCCAGTTAGAGTGAGACTAGCACCCCAGCTATAGGGAACTCCAGTCAGAGCAAGGCCAGCACCCCAGCTGTAGGGAACTCCAGTTAAGAGCAAGATCAACACCCTAGTTATAGAGTACTCAAATTAAGACTGAGACCAGCACCCCAGCTCTAGTGAACTCCCATCATGAGTGAGATGCTTTCCAAAGTTAAGAGATCAAGTGCAAATGAAAGAGTGTGATGGCCACGGTTGCAGGGCAACCTCCACAGCATAGGCGAGATGCGAATTCTCTGCAAGGAATTCTGACAACATTGACGAGATTAATGATTTCACATCTATTGATACTGTAATTCCACTTCTGGAAATCTATTCTAAGGAACTAGCATGAAATGTGGACAAAGATTTTAGTCACATCTATCCAACCTAGGATTGTCTGTAATCAGAACAACATTAAAAGTCCTTTATATTTGGCCACAGAGAATGAAATCAGAGCATGTAAATAAGCAGAGTACTGTGCAATCCTTAAAATCACATTTACCATGCATCCCACCTATGTTAGGCATGAAAAGATACATTCCAACAACATACAGAGTGACCTGACTCATCCTAAAAATGCACACAAGAAATAGTCCAGGTGTTACCATTGGTGTTCTCAGTGGAAATGTGACGAACAGTTTTTCAATTATTTCCCAAATTTTCGGAGTTTACATTTCATTTATAATCAGAAAAAACCAGTGGGAAAAAATGATGCAACTCAATAAATTAATAGCAGTAAATTATTTATCAAGGTAGGCCACCCTGGTTAGTTTAATTTTCAGGTAATGAAGTATTTATACCTCCAAAGGAGTCACTTTCAAGAATAACATCATAAAATCGCTCTAAATTATACAACCCCACATTGCCTTTCCTGAAGGATAAGGGATTCTGGCGCGCCCGACCCCAGTCAGACCGCGCACTGTCACTGGGTCATAGGGACCGGCGTCTCTCCGGGAGAGCCATGGCACCGGCCCTCCGTGGCCTTCGCTTCCCCGCACTCCGGGAGGGTGACGTCCTCAGGCCTCACGGGGAGCCAGGGGAGCAGGTCGAGTTGAGCTGCCGGGCTCTGCTTGGAGCTCCGCGTGGCCCCTGCCGGCCTTGGCCTCCCCTGCAGGGGCTGCTCTCGGTGTATCTATGTGGTCACTGAGACGCTGACCTGCATCTTCCTCTTTCAGCAGGGCCCTTCCAGTCTCCCACCTTCCGCTCCTGGGTAGGGCGCTCACTCCTGAGCTAGCGTCGCTTCCCCGTCTTGTCATCCAGGCTTCCCCCGGGTTCCCTGGAGCTGCCTCCTCACTGCGGAGTCCTTGCCCTGCTCACAGGACCTCCTGGGCTCAAGGCGCGTGCACGCAGGGAGAGCTGTCCCAGCCGGGTGTGCGCAGGGCACGGCGCCCACTCCACCCCGACACAGCTCCGCGCTGCGCCTGGCCATGAACGCCTCCACCTGGCACTGGACCCGGTTCTCCTGTCACTGAGAGCTGTGGTCATCCACGGAGAGCACGAGGTCATCCACGGAGAGCACGAGGTCACCCACGGCCCACACAGGGTTCCCCATCCCTCCGCCCCCCACCTGTCACCCAACCCTCAGCCCCGCACGCACGTGTGAGGCGCTCCAGCGGCAGTCTTAGAGATCACCTAGGAACTAGGACACCAAAGCACGTGCTTATATTCCCAGTGTGAAATCTAAGACGCAGGCCAGTGCGGTGGGGCACGACTGTAATCCCAGCACTCGGGAGACTGAGGCAGGAGGATCCGCAAGAGTTCAAGATCAGCCTAGGTCATAGTGAGTTCAAGGCCAGCCTGAACTACATAGCAAGACTATCTAAAAAACAAACAAACAAAAAACGAGCAAGTAATAAACTAAAATGTGAAACCTTACTCACACACCCAACACCACTAACAAAACACTGGCTGAATGACAAGTAAGCTCAGTACAAGGTTTTTAAAAAGGTATTATAATATTTTATTAAATTGTAATGTGTACACTCTAACAAAAGCAGTTCTTTTAAAGCAAAAAAAAAGGAATAAAAAGTTCATATTATGAAACATAAAGTCATATTCAAAAGAAAAGTACCTTTTCTTTTTCTTTTTCCACTTTTTTTTCTTTCTAACAAGAAAAGTGGAAGCAGTGATCTTTAAAAATATCTACAGCCAGTCACAGTTGTGCAAACCTGGACTGCCAGCAAGCTAGGAGACTGAGGCAGGAGGGTTGTGAGTTCAACGCCAGCTAGAGACCTTATCTTAAAAGACCAACAGAAAACCTCCCAGAAGCAGCTGAAGGCAGGGGGCTAAGACCCCTGGCCAGGACCACTCCCGCTGGCTCCGAGCCTCTGCCCATAGACAAACATACAGGAACCAAAGCCCCAGTCTCTCTTGGCTCTGCTTCCCTGGAAACCTACTGTTCAGTTTTGTGACTTACAGCATAATCTTTCAACTAACAGCGCACAGAGCCGTGCAGAGAGTGAGCACCAGACACCTCGCAGGTCTGCTTGGCTCTACCACAGCGTCTCTCCGTGTCTTCCAGGACGCGGGATCTGCAGTCCTCACTGCCCAGACCAAGGAACCAAAACCCAACGTTAAGTAACGCACCCAACTCCCCCAAAAGCTGTTTCAAGGTTTTGGTTTGGGTTGGCTTAATGTGCAGAATAATTCCAGATTCATTGGTACGTTTGGGTATAATAAATGTCTTTTGATGAGCATTGTGTTATTTTTTTCTATTTTTTCTTTCCTGAAAGTATTGCTGTTTGTTTCTAGAAATTTTCTAGGTTAGATCTTACTATTTTGTAATTACTGTAAGGAATAAAAATTGATCTTTATTTATTGATCTTAGTCTTTTTATGTTATTCTCCTGAAAGTTTTTGTATTAGCCTATTGTGGTAAAAATGTTAGCCAGTTCACTTTTTAAACCTCATTTTTAAAATTTTAATTCCCTATTAGATAGCTTTTTGTCATTATTCCTTCATAATACATCTATTTGTATTCTGCTAAATTTAGATATTATACGTATTTTTCTATCTTCTTTAAATATGTGTTAGAATAATTTACAGCCTAACATGGAATGAAAATTATTTAATAGTTCATTGATATTAGAAAATATTGCTATTTATTTTCTTTGAGAATAAAATTTGTCAAGTTTGCCAAGGATACTAAATTGTTTAAAGACTTTTTTTTCCTACTTGAGCCATCAGTTTCTAAGAGTTTTCTCTGCACTCTATAAATTAGCTAAAAACTCCTGGAATTGATGAGTAATGGTAAACCTATTTTGATCATCGTGCTTGGGGAACGAAGTCTGTTTACTATCACCTTCTTAATGAAATGCCTTTCATTAATAAGTAATATCTCTCATATTTTTATATTTTATTCTTGTATTCATTTCATTTATTTTATTTACATTGAAAATTTTATTTAATTCTTGTGAGATTTTACTTGGCATATCGTCCATCTTTTCTAAGTCTATTATTTTTTATTTATTTATTTATTTATTTTAAAGAGGATAAAACTAAGAAAAATAAAACAGAATAAAACCAATCAAAATAAACCAGTATAAGTGATACAGGACTTCAAAACCTTACAAAAGCAACAATAGTGACCCTAATGCCTTTTGTTGTCTTCAAGTAGCTACAGATGCCTTCAGACATAGTAAAAATCGAACAGAACAGAATAGAATAGAAACAATAAAAACAGAACAATGAATGCAATAAAGGACTTCAAAATAAGCCAATAGTAAATCCAAAATGGCTACCATAATATGTCTTGCTATCTTTCAAGTAGCTGCTTATGCCATCAGATTTAATGCAATCAAACAAAGCAAGAGAATAAAACCCAACTCAACAAAACAATGAAAATGATATGGTTTCCTGGCTGGGATCGCTTCCTGGTGAGGCCTGCTTCTTTCCCTCCACAGTTCACAAATGGTGCTGAATCACAGAGAGGGTCTTGGGTGTAGCTGTCCCCACTTTGACAGCAGCTGGCGCATGGCGCTGGTTTCCAGGTGGGGATGACCTCCTGGTGAGGCCTGGTTCTCTCCTTTTGCAGTTTGTGAGTGGCGCTGACTCATGGAGAGAGGCTTGGGTCTGGCTGTCCCTACTCTGGCAGCAGCCCGCTATTATTTTTTAAAGATGTACTTACAAACATCTTCCTCTGAATTTAGCTTTTTTCATTTTTAGAATCCAATTTGAGAGTTGCTGCATTTGAAGGTAGGGTATTTAACTCAGTCGTATTTATTTTTTCTGTGTGTTTGCATTCCCTTGTCTTTCTTTTCTTTTCTCTTCTTTCTCTTTCTTTCTTTCTTTCTTTCTTTCTTTCTTTCTTTCTTTCTTTTTCTTTCTTTCTTTCTTTCTTTCTTTCTTTCTTTCTTTCTTTCTTTCTTTCTTTCTTTCCTTTTTGCTTTTTCTAACATTCTTCAAAGATGTTTCAAGTCATTCTTTTGCATTTGTTCTATCTCAGTTTTTACCCTACTGGTTTTTTAAAACAGTTTCCTCTTGTAATCTCTGTTGAGCTTATTTTTCAAACTTTGTGAAGTTTTCAGACACCCCAAAATGTGTAAAGTACTAAGAAGTAGAACTAGGTATCAATCTTCTCCTTGTAAAATAAGAAAATGAAGCAAATGTGTCTCCAGTTCCTTCCCCAGACTCCTCCCACTGTAGGGAGCCAGGGCTCAGAGCAGTAAGTGCCCAATCTCCCGAGACCCTCAGTCCTTTGTTCCCACCACCCTGGTCTCTCTTCTGCTCCTGTCTCAGGCTTTGGTACCACGGCTGGAGGCTTCACCAGCAAAGCTTGGGGGACTGTTTTCCTGCAGATCTCTGGTGCAGGGTGCAGGCTGAAGACCAGCGCCCCTGGATTGGCTCTGCAGCCCCTAATGCCGACCTCCTTTCTGTCCAGGTCTGCAGTCACCTTTCCCACAGGTGGGTGCCTGCAGAGCAGGTGCATTGTCTCCTTCCAAGCCCTCTCTTTTCCCTTTCTTAGGAAGCCAGCAACCCCACCAGATTAGGTCCTCACATCGCCAGCCACCCCAATCACCTCTTAAAACTCCCATCTGCATGCAGGCACACCAAGGCCAGGGGTTCAGCACACACATCCCAGGGGACTCACTCCACACAGCGCCTCCGCCATTGCTGTTCCTCTCCTAGTCCCGCCTCATGTCATGGAGCTGTAAGTGCTGGCTTTGATCTCCAGGCCTCTTAGTCGTTTCTCACTGTGATGCCCTTTGTGACCCCTTCTTCCCCCTGTACTGATGACCCCACTGTCTTGTCCCCCAAATCTCCCTGTCTTCTTCCCCCATCCTGTCCCAGTATCAGCTCTGCCAGAGGCCAAGTCTCAATCTGCACATGTGGAGGTGACTCTTAACACCTCTTCCTTTTTAACACCTTACGCCCAAGTCTTCAAGCTTCTGAAACATTGGCTTTCATTCCAAAATATTTCCCCTTGGTTACTTCCATCTCTCCGAATGCTCCTTGTCCATTCTTGCCCCAACAGATGTATCCTGGGCAAGTGCAGAGATCCCAGGATAGCACCAGCCAGTCAAGGGTGTCTGTCATGAAAGACAGAGGAAAGCTGTGTAAGCACTGCAGATGAAACAAGGCCAGAGATGCACAACAGTGGAAAGCAACAGCTGGTCTGAAACTGAATCCTGTCCTGAGGGGAAAAATGCAATTGGTCAATTGGCAGATTGGATATTAAGACATTTATCAAACCTAAGTTTACTGAAATCAATAACCACTTGGCAGTCATGTGCTGTGGCTTGTATCTAGATGTCCCCTGAAGCCTCATGCACTCACATGTGGGACTTTTGGAGGTTCCTGCAGCTGGGGGTGTGAATGTGGTTAAGGATGTGATAGCTGTCACCCCCTGATCAGTTTAGCTTTGTTTTGGTTGTGGATAATGGAAGCCCCACCCTGGGCGGCACCAATCAACAGGCCTGTAGCCTGGATGGAACATAAGGGGAGAAGAAGGAAGGCAGACTGGCTGCTGACTGCCTTCTGCTTGCCATGCCATGGACTGTGACTCCTCTGCAATGCGTCTTTGCCAAGTCCCCTGCCTTGGACTAGCTGACCAGGGAATGAAACCACTATAAACTGTAACCCAAAACAAACCTTTCCTGCTTTGACTTTGTGTGTCAAATATTTTGTTCAAGCAATACCCTGTTAGAGACTATCTCTATTTTGGGGGATAAACGCTAAAGATTTGAGTATAGAAAGACTTGGTGTATGGAATATTCACAAATGTTTGGGGAAATTTTGTGTGTACATACATATATGAATTTTTCTTCCCTGATGTCATCAGTCACTGTGCTAAGTCATCTTTCTGTTACTATAACAAACAGTTGAGATAACAGGCTTATAAAAGGTTGACGTCTATTTTGGATTAGTCTTGGAAGCTTTCATTCTCAATCAGAGCACCCATGGCTTTGGCCCTGTGGAGAGGTCATCGGGCTGGAAGGGCCTGGAAGACCGAACAATCCACTTGTGGGGAGACAGAGAGGAAGGGGAAGGGCTTGGGGACCCAGGGTTGTCTTCCAGGCTGACCCCATGACCTGAGCACCCTGGCCAAACCCCACAGGAGGAGGAAGAGAGAGGAAAAAGAGGAGGAAAAGAAAGAGAAGGGAGAGAAGGAAGAGGGAGGAACAGGGGGAAAAGAAAGGAAAGAGGAGGAAGGGGAAGGCCATGGAGAAAGGTGGCTGCCAGGGAGATCACTGCAGAAGACAGCTTTACTCCTAACGCAGTGCAGTCTCAGAAACTCTATAAAATACATCAGGATAAACGAAGTCCAACTGTAGGGCAGGGACATGGGTAAATACCAGGTGCTACATAGAGATAGATGGAAATGATTAACTCAGAGCTGCTGCTGAAGTGAAAAGAACGTAATACGTGATATTTTGTGTTGGGAGCCATTGGAACTGGAAATTGAGCACATGTGCAGGGCTGCTGCATGGCTGGGGCAAGATAAGGTCAGAGCTGAGGACACCTGGCTCCAACTCCAATTAACTGAATAAAGACTGTGGCTGCAGCCAGTTCACTCCTGTAGTGAAATGCAACATGGAGATCTTCTCCTAAGATACGTCTCCTAAATTCACATAATCTGTTAGTTGGAAAAGTCCTTGACCCACTCCCAAGGTCTGTTCAGTTTCCTGTGTTTTCCACTCTAACCCCCTCCTTGTATGAAAACTAAATAAATACAGGCTGCCCAGAGACATTCTCTGTCTTAGCCACCAGAGTCCTTGATCTCTGCAGAGGGTTTTGATCTTCCTGGAGCCCTAAAATCATACCACTTATCACATTTATTGTAAGCCTTTGCCATATACTCTTTCGAGAGATTGGGGATCTAGCCCAGGTCCCCAATATCTGTCACCTAGAACAGGGACCTGAAATCCTTGGACTAGGAATTTTAGCCTGAATGAGTAAGTCTGCCTAGAATGGAAAGTGTGAAAACAGAAAAGGCCTTCACAGGACAGAAACTTTGCCAGGGACAACTGGAGAAGAGTGGGAAGAACAAGGGTGGGTCATCCCACTGAGAACAAGTCATTTTATCTGGGAGTAAAAATAGGGCAAAAGTCCACAACTGAGGAGCAAAAGTACTTACAGCTGCTCCAAGGCCTGCTCAAATGCTCAAGGGCTCATGTGCCAAAGAAAGACCTAGCAAAAATGTTGAAAGTGGTAACAAAATATAATCCAGGTTTTCTCAGACAGGTACTATAGGTAATGATAATTGGGAAAGAGTTGGAAAAAAATCTTTAAAAGGTACATAGTGAAGGGAAAATCATTTCCCCTGAGATGTTCTCAACTTGGAATATGATTCCTTGAGTTTTGAGTCCATTTACTGTGGGACTCTTACAAAATGTTTTGGATACCTATTGATTGATACCTTATGATATCAAACATTTGGTACAAACACGCCTGTCTCCTGCTCAATTCCTTCATTTTGATGTAAAACTAAAAACCCTTGTTTCAGAGCAGTCTCATAGAAACAGAACGGGTCCCAATCTGCTTCCTGAATAAATGAAGAAATGCTTTCTGGGACAGGAATATATGCACCTCTTGGGGAACAGATTCAATGTCCTGGTGAGCTATATTTGCAATTGGTAGACTTAATAAAAGGAGCATGGATAACAATTTCAGAGCAAGGACCCCCAAGAAACTTTTACTCAATTTGTAGCTAAATTACAAGAAGCTGTTCTCAGACAGGTTTCAAATGCAGAAGGTATGAATATTTTAACTCTACAATTAGCATATGAAAACACCAACTGGGACTGTAAATAGACTTTAAATCCTGTAAAATTGACTAATGATTTAACAACATATATTCAGGCTTGTCAAGACATTGGAACTAAATTATATAAGACAACTATGATGGCTCAGGTTATAGCTGATGCTGCAAAAACAAAAGTGAATAATGTAAAATGTTTTAACTGTGGGAAAATGGGACATATTAGAAAAAATTACAGAGTTCTTGCTGGATCTAATAGGGCAGATGCTGCAGCCTGCAGAGTCACTCTCATTGGAGGTGACCAGCCTACCTTAATTCCCACAGGAATCTGAGGTGCCTCCCTGAAGGAACATTCCGTCTTGTACTGGGAAAGGAATAACTATTGCGCCTAGTGTGATCAATGGTGACTGTAGAGATGAAATACAAGTTCTTGCATGTGCTATGGGTCTCTGGGTTTTGGCACAGGGAGATTACATGGTGCAGTTGGTTTTGTTACCTATAGATAAGTCTTCTTTCTTGACATACAGACAGCTCAAGAGGGAACAAGACCCTCAGAGTAAGACTACAAAAAGAGAGATTCATTTCACAAAAGAAGTGACTAAAAACAGGCCTATGTGTTTTATAAAGATTAATGGAAAGTGCTTTGAAGGTCGAATAGATACTGGCACGGATGTGTCTGTAATTGCATCAGAACAATGGCCCACCACGTGACTGACACCAAGGGCTCCCATGTCTGTTATCAGGCTGGGAACCCCTCAATGTGTGTTACAAAGTGACTCACTCTGGTCTTATGAGGGAGCCAAACCAACAAAAGGGTTTCTTTTTATCATACTTGGCACCTAGTCCAGTTAACTTGTGGGGAAGAGATTTGTTACAAAAATGGAAA
The DNA here is from genome assembly GCA_004363535.1 of Dasyprocta punctata. Taxonomy (NCBI): domain Eukaryota; kingdom Metazoa; phylum Chordata; class Mammalia; order Rodentia; family Dasyproctidae; genus Dasyprocta; species Dasyprocta punctata. The sequence continues at coordinate 64,105 of RJWM01007061.1, read as the reverse complement.
TTAGTGCTGACTAGTGATTTTGATTTTAAAACTAAACAAACAAGTTCCAATGTGGAAACTAAACAAATAGATTCAGATCCTAAGATTTAAAAAATGATGGCTAAGATGGGATATCAAACAGGCAAGCGGCTAGAAAAAACTTACAGGGAATCAAAGAGCCTGTTAGAATTATACCTAAAAATGACAGGCAAGATAGGGGATATCAATAGGTTTTTTGATGAGGGCCATTGATGCTTCTCCCCCCACAGCATAGAGGGGAGGATTTACATTTGTGTCTTACATATGTTAATTAAGAGTAAATAGCCATTTTCTTTTCTGTGTGCCTAGAAGACTGATGTATGTTTATTAACATAAAAATGTAATTGCTAGATAATAATTAATAAGTCTAATCTGTGATCTTCAAAGATACAGAAATTTAAGTAAAGCTGAGCCATGCCCACCACCTGCAGGCAAGGAGACAGGAGCCACAGCCTGAGGTGGAAACCACGAATGGCAAAGGAGAGGCTAAAGCCTCTAAATACAAGATGCAGTTTTCCTTTTCCTCTGTATCTTACCACAAAAATTCCTTAAAATCCTCAGGTCTAAAAATGGTTAAATGTGTTCACAATTCAAATTTCAAAAAACAAAAGGGGGAGTTCACTTCATAATAGGTTTCACTTGTCAGCATATACCATTTAAAATTTTTAAATTCTAATAAAGATGAAACAGAAAGATAATATAATCAAATAAAGGCTAAGAAGAGTCCTTTGGAAAGATCTTCATACTGGACAATCAAAGCACCCAGTCCAGTACTAATTTGGGGTCGAGGGTGTGCTTATGCTTTTCCAGGAGATGCTTAATGGCCTATCTGGTGCCAATGCGTGCTGTTGGCTGCCTCATGGACCCAAACCCAGAGAAGGAGTTGATTCCACCTCTCAAAAAGCAAATGCTCAGTCTTACAACAATGATGCCTCAGAGACCACACCACAACCCACAGAAAAGGATGAAGCTAGAACCAGCCTTAATTGACCCAGGATGCCCAAGAGATGGTAACCAAAAACAAAATCAGAGGTCTAAATGGGTGATAAGAGTATATAGAGATAACCAAACTAAAGTTTAATGAAAGTAAGAGACACAAAAGTTACTAACATTCTTAGGATAAAATACAAAAGTACATGTTAATTATAGATAAGATTTTGTCCTTTCCAAAATTCTCTTTACAAGAGATCTCTACTAATTGACCTACAACAATTCTGACTAGTCAATTTATAGTTAAAAATTCTAAATTTGTAAAACATTATTGCAATTCAATTTGGTTAAAAATATATTTGAGTGTACTCTGATTTTATAAGATGTTTGTCAGTCTGTCTGTGTATCTGTTGTCTGTTTGTCCAGTCTGTTTGTAAGCAGTTGCTGGGAGCCCTGAGCTAGTGAACATTCACACAAGTGGAGCAGAAAGCACAAGTGCCCGTACAGGAGTGACCCAAGGGCAAGGAGCACCTAGGAAACACCCTGAGGGCATTGGGTGCAGGAGGTGAGCAGGTGTTCTAACACTGAGAACACAGGGTGTAAGAAGTGAGCTAGTTTAGCAAAGAGGTGTAATACAAGTATATAAATAGCCCCTGGGAACTTAGAGAGTTCTCACAGACCCCAACAAGCTGTGTGCTTGTTTCTATGTCTGTTCAAATCTGTATACATCATCTGTCCATGTTTGTACATTTGTCTGCTCTGTAAACAGCTATTCCTTTTATTTTGAGCTCAACAATTTTTCTCTTTTTCCCTTTTTCTTTGGCATTTTTGGTTCGTTTGATCAAAGGTTTGTTTTTGTTATAGATTTACAAAACCTGGGTTGCCAGCTGGTCCAAATGATGGAAAGACTAGATATGTAAATGTAATACATATTGTTGTTTATTATCGACTTAAGAATCTCACTAAATAAATTAATTTTAAAATATTTTATTGAGATGAGTAAACAAAATCCCTTGGGGCTGAGATTGTTGGACAGGACTCCAACTGATAAATAGGAAAGCAGCTGCCTGGTAACATTTTTAACCAGTTCTTGTTCATTGATCAGAGGCCCCAGTGATCTCCACAGCTTTATGGGAGACACCAACTAAAGTTACAAAATATATTATTGTAATATATTCACACGGGTCATCACCAAAAGAAATAATACAATAAGTTTATTGATTTAAAGATGGCCATGCAAGGTTTCATATGGCTATGACAGATTGTTATTAACCTCATGGTATATTAATGTATTCATGCTTCCAGATATCCAAGTCTTTCAAAATGTAAAACAGGGATGGTATGTGGTGACAAAATTTTGTTTCAGATTTAGACCTCTGCCTTCAGCAAATGCTTATGAGATGTACATCCCATTAAAGGTCAACAAGTTAGGTAAAAGTTAGTATGTGTTAGATAGGAATGATTGACTATTAGGGGTATCTCATGTCAAAATGGAAATTCGGATCATTACAAAAACATCATAAATATCATGACACAATAATATGTATGGTTTTGATTTCTGATTTTCTGTGTGAAATATGTAGCTGTTAATACTCTATGGATATTCAAATGTTAAAATATCCATAGATAGTAAAAAATGTTTCATTTAATGTTCTAAGGTGTTTCATATTTAGATAAGATAGTTATGTTAAGCTTGCTGCCTCTAATATATTTTATTGTTATCAGTCTTTTCTTCTGGATATTCAACAACTGAGGTTTAGAGACCGAAAATTAGAGAGACAGATGGGCTAAAAGGATAGCCAATATTTTGGCCCCAGCCCTTCAAGGTCAGTGAATACCCAGGACATAGAAAAACCTCTGCTTGCATCATCCAAAGATACTCAGTCCCTGGTCTTCTGATCAAGATTATGAGACATAGAGGAAAGTGATTTTTGATGTATGGTGTGTCTGAGGAGAGCCACCAGGAGAAAAAGTCTCCCAAACTTTCATGAAAAGCAACTTGGTCAAGCAATGGCCATGACTCATCCTGATGGCTGACACTGACTGAAGAGCCAAGAGGCGCGGTTCCAAGGCAATTCCTGAGGAGACCTAACTGACCTTGATAATGAGAAACTGATTGTATTTAATACTGGTCTCATCTTAACCTGGTTTTGAACCTCCTGCAGAAAAGTATAACTTCAAAAGGTATAATGCAATGCCATAGTAAAATGTTAGCTATAAAAAAAGCTCAAATCACTAACACCTTCTGACAATTGCTGGCTATATTGGTAACTGATTATTGTCACAGACTGATGGACTGTACAGGGTTTAAATCTCCTAACACAGCTTCTCCAGCTTCAACTGACGACCCATCCCATGCAACAACTAAATGAAAGGGAGGAATATGTTGGGAGTCGTTGGAACTGGAAATTGAACACATGTGCAGGGCTGCTGCATGGCTGGGGCAAGATAAGGTCGCAGCTGAGGACACCTGGCTCCAACTCTGATTAAATAAAGACTGTGGCTGCAGGCAGTTCACTCCTGTAGTGAAATGCAGCATGGAGATCTTCTCCTAAGATACTTCTCCTAAAAATTCATATAATCTGTTACTTGGAAAAGTCCTTAAACTACTTCCAAAGTCTGTTCAGTTTCCTGCATTTTCCACTCTAACCCCTTCCTTGTATGAAAACTAAATAAATACAGGCTGCCCAGAGACATCCTCTGTCTTAGCCACCAGAGCCCCCAAACTCTGCAGAGGGTTTTGAGCCTCCTGGAGCCCTAAAAATCATACCACTTACCTCATTTATGTAAGCCTTTACCTTCACTGTGCACTCGTTTAGGAGATTGGGGATCTAGGCCAGGTCCCCGATAATTCTGATGATAAAGCATGAGTCCTTTTTACTTGTTGCTTTTTTTTTTTTTTTTTTTTTTTTTTTTTTTTTTTTTTTTTTTTTTTTTTTTTTTTTTTTTTTTTTTTTTTTTTTTTTTTTTTTTTTTTTTTTTTTTTTTTTTTTTTTTTTTTTTTTTTTTTTGAGATAGGGGCTTACTATGCAGCTCAGGCTGGAGTTGAACTCATTATGTAGCTATGTATCCCAAGCTGGCCTTGAACTCAGGGTGATCCTCCTGCCTCAGTCTCCCGAGTGCTGGGATTACAGACAGGCACCACCACATCTGGCAATTAATCCTTTTTCACTGATCAAAGTATTCATGATTTTCGTTTAGCTGCTCCTTTTCACTGAATTGACCTTTTCTCTATGGCTGCTTTTTCTTCCAATGATTGTTGGTTTTCTTATTTTTGTTTTTCTAATTTTCAACTACAAATTGTCAATGTTGGAAATTAGTCGATAGCTATGCAAAACCCATAGACTAAGTGATTAGCTTTTACTGTTTTTCTCTCATTTCACCAACACCAAATATAACTTGTTAAAATGACACAGAATTTTTGTTTCAAATCTTTTACACTGTACTGTTCTCAAGCATCACATCCCATTCTCAACCATTGTATCAAAAAATTCTGCCTAATTCAAGCATTGGATTTTATTTTAAGTCTCGTTGGCTAATTTCTTCTGAAGCCCATCCTTTTAGTGTCACACACCTCCTTTTTCAGATAGGCTCACTTTTTGTTTTGTTGGAATGCACTGTAGGTGATTTTTTTTTTCCTTTTTACATCGGGCTGACAGTGACCCATGGCTGTGGTTACAACACTGACTTCTGTTGTGGATGTCTTAACAATGTTTTTGTCTAACATCTTTTTCTTTCACCATGCTGGGGATCAAACCCAGGGCCTTACACAAGCTAGGCAAGTGCTCTGTCACTGAGCTGTATCCCCAGTGCTACTTTCCCTAAATTTAAAAACATCGTATCAATTGATTGCAATACTGGGGATTAAACCCAAAGTCTTTTCACTGAGCTATGTTTCCAGCTCCTTTTCAATTTTTTCACCACATTGCTAAGTTGCCCCAACTGGATTCTAACCTGTGATCCTCCTGCTTCAGCCTCCCAGAGTATTGGGATTTGGTGAAAGCCACCAGGCCTGGCTTTGCTGGAGCTCTGGACACCTCTAACAGCAGACTCATTCCACCGTGCTTGGAGGCCTTTTTCTCTCCAGAAGCAGAGTCTGCCTCTCAGTGGGGGTGTGAAACACGTGTGTCCTGAAAACCTCCCCAGGTCACAGTGTCCCTGTGGGCTCACTCTTGCCCTTCTCACCACGTCACAACCTCGGGTGACAGCCCTTCAGGGTCTCAGGGTCGGGATCTGTTTGTGCTCACACAAGTTACTGGGCACTCTAAAGAGATTTCAGAAGAATAAGGAATGGAAGAAGAAAGAAAAGTGTTTTCACTAAAAGCTTGACTCGACAGAAATGCCTGCCCCCGCTGTAAGAACAGAAACGTTGGAGAGATTGGCACGGGCCACCCGGACTAGGTTTGCAAGAACTCAGAAAGAGCCGTGGAAAGACTTTCATGGGGGCACGGAGAATTCAAGGCAGCTTTTGGAAGCTCACCCCAGCGACCAGCATTTGGGGAGGGCCGGGCAGGGCCCACAGCCTGGCAGCCCCGCCAGGGTCCAGGAAAGGCGGCTGTGGCTCCGGCGGGGCCGGAGGGTGCTCGGTCCGAGGGGCTCGGGAGCTGGGCCTGCGGGGTTTGCTGGCTGTCGCCCGAGCAAGCCAGCGCGTCGTGACTTTCCTCGCGGTGCGGAAGGGACTCTTTCGAGAGGTTACTTATGTAAATCCATCACGGTTTCAAGTTATCTGAGCCACATTACTCTGAATTCCAAATCGCTACCATTCATTGCTAAAAAATAGGTTACTAAGTAACAAAGAATAAATGTAATACTTACTACACACGTAAGCGAGCTCGGTTTTAAATTCCTCACATACATTACCCTTTGGGGTGACTGTTGCACCAATTGTATACTTTTGAAGAGGAGGCAGACTCCAGGTTGGCACTGGTGCAAAGATGAGGAGAGTTGGCCCCAGGGACTCACCGTGAGCTGCAGTTGGTGTGGTTCAGGGGTGTGAGTGTGTGTGACTGTGTGCGTGTGTGTGTAAATTTCAGTGTGTGCGTGTGTGTTTTCCTACAGTCACACGGTTAAATGTCAATAGATTGACTGTAGAACCCACTTTGCTCACTAGTCATTTAATATTTCATTTCCACTTATTTAACCATCAGCTGTCGATTGGGCGCCCCGCAGTGCCAGGCCCTGGGGAGATCAATCCTCAGCTCAAAGTCGCCGGTCCATTCCTTCGAATGTGTCAGTCGGGCTGGGATGAGGGGTGAGAGTGCGGTCAGGCGCGGCCTCTGGGCGCCCCGGCGCGGCTCCTAACCGTGTCCCATGCGAGGAGAGGGGGTGACAGCGGTGCGGAGCCCCCGCGCCTGGAGGAAGAGAAGCCGCAGAAAACACCAGTGGGTGCGGAGAGCGGTGTGGCTTACCGCGCGGGTCTCGCGGGTGACCGGGAGGCCGACGGTCCCTGGAGCCCTGGGAGAGGAGGCTGCCTGCGGCCCTGGGCTGCGGACGAGGCACTGTCGCCCCCACGCCGCCCAAGTCCAAAGCAAAGGGGGACGGCAGGGCTAACAGTGGGGTAAGGGCTCAGCTGTGCATATAAAATGGTTTATCTCAGGGGGAAACGAAACGTTGGCTTCTTAGAAAAGGGAAAATACGTGGGTGTGGGGTGGAAAATGAGCGAATCCCTACTCCGAGAGATCCTTGTTGAATTTTGGTAGGTGGGAAACACTACCAACCCACGTGTACAGTCACAGATTCTCAGATTTTGCCAGGTTAGTGGATTAAAGAAAACAGAGAATAATTGTACATTTTTAAAAGGGCTCTTGTACAATGTTGTGTCCTCTTAACTATATATATTAACAAGCATAACTGTTTGCTTTAAACAATTGAATCTGTCAATTTTTAGGCAAATGTTCAAACTTTCTAATGCTATTTCTCACAGTGCTTATTTGCTGTACTCATATTTAAATGTCACTCGTAATATTAAGGATTGAACTAACTCCAGCCCACTAGGAGAGAAAGCTCCTCGAGCAGATCTGATACTCACACCTGCGGCAGCCGCCCCCCCCAACCTGTAACAGGAAGCCGGCAGCTTCCCCGCACAGCTCAACCTGCAGAGCTGATTCCGCGAAGGACTGCAAGAGATGTGCTGTGCCTGCCAGCACCCTGTACCCAACGCACCCTATCACCTAGCCCGAGACCCCTGCTCGGACCCAGCAGTCTGAGCTCCCCTTGGCAATGCCCTCCTCCCTACCTGAACTCCCCTATAAAATATATGCTCACACCCCTTGCTCGGGGCCAATGGCCCAGCCACTCCTAGTCTGCAATAAAGTTCTTGCACATTGCTTAAATTCTGCCTGTCTTGGTGATCTCGACTGTGCCTCAGTTTATCTTAACAATACTTTAGTGTTAATCATAATATTAAGTCTAGAACAACCTTAAAGACTACAAAACTTGGGGTGCAGTATGGAAATGTCTCTCCCTCTAGAGAAGAATCTTGAGCTTAACAGTTTTATTTCAAGTTAATTGACAAAATTTTATGACCAAGTCGATACTAGAGACCTCCACCTGCTTCCCCAGGGGGACAAGCCAGGACAGGACCCAGATTCAAGTTAAATGTCAGGATATAAAAGATGTGTTCAGACAGGGAGAAGAAATAGAAATGCCTGGGAACTGGTCTTTGAGGTAATTGCAAAATCATCTCCCATCTGAGGTCATCTTGTCCTTGAATCCCAAGGACATTTTTCTTTCTTAGCTGAAATCTTGGCTTCCCAAGAGGATGGTTAAACACAAAATTGTGGAAATGAAGTATGGTCGCATTTGATTTCTGCTTTTCACAGCTGCAAAACAAAAAAGATTCCTCACAGAGGTTGAGTCATAGTCTAAAGCAGCTGGGGAGCTGGACTCGAACGCAGGTCTGTGCTTGTGTGACCGTCAGCGGGCAGAGCTGGACATGTGTGCACACACACCAGGCCCAGGCACAGGCAATGGGCACTGGAGCACTCAGTCCTCGGGGAAGTGGCCCTTGGTGTTGACTTAACCTGATGTAAACAGGGCTTTGGCTGTGACTGATCAGGAGCCGGGGAAGCTAGTTTTACTGCAGGGGTCTTGAATGTATCTTTCATCTGCACCGATCTGTAACAGGGCTGTGTGAAAACAATACACAGAGAACTAACTTCTCTACCCACAGATTTCACAGTCATGGATGAACCAACTCTGGGCTGAAAATACTTCTATATATTATATAAGTCATAAGAAAAAGGCAAACATTTCCATCCAAAAGGGGCTGAAGGATACACACTGTAGAGCAATAGCACTAAAGGATCAACCAGAAATAGTCTTCGATGTAAGGACTATCTGGTACAATTTTTTGCCCTAATTTCTGTTTTCTCGTCACCCTTCTCACACAGTCATCAAATATTACAAGTAGTTTACAGCATATTTCGGTGTGACATGGTCAGAAGTCTCCATTCTTGTCCAAGGCATTTGTGGTAGCTAATCTAAATCATCACCTTGCCTAGATTAAGAGACTCCTGGAGAGGCAACAGGACCACTGTGCCTATCAGCGTGTTACCCCTGATGTTGTAGCTAAGTGTGCAAGGGAAGTGGGCTGAGTGGAGGAGGTAGTCACTGGTTCTGCCTCGGGAGGACGCGTCTCTAGATGGCAGCTTCCTGCAGTGTTTCTTCTGGGGCCCCACCATGAACTGAGCAGCTGTGCTCCTCCATGCCTCTGCACCATGTTTCTGCCTCAGACTCACTGACCCCGCTGAAACCATGAGCCACATTCAACCTCTCCTCCTCTTTGTTGCCAGTGTTAGGTATTGGGTCCATCTAATGCAGTATCCCTTCCAGACCAAGTTTTATTTGCAGCCAGAACTTTTTTCATGTATTTTCACAAGGTTGTTTCTAGGCTCACACTCCCACTTGTATGCACACACATGTACATATGTGCACAAATACGAAATCCACTAGCACCATATCTGGCATACATCAGGAGCTCAAAATAAGTATTCCCTGCTTTCAAGCTTTGGTTTAGACAAGAGTAGTTCTACTGCAACAAGGAAAATCTTCCAGAGCGCACTTAAGGAGTGTTACAGTTTAGACCTAGAATGTCCCTCTAAAGGCTTGTGGGTTAGAGGCTGAACTTTTTAACAGGTGCTTGGATCATGGAAGAACTGTACTCATGAGTGGATCCATTCAATGATGTGTTGATGAGCTGAGAACTGAATGTGCTGTTAGGAGGAAAGGCCTGGCTTGAAGACACATGTCACTAGGGCCCTGCCTGTGGTGGGGGGACTCCCTGCCAGGCTCCCCCTTCTCTGCTCCCTGGCTGCCATGAGGTGACAAGCTTTCCTCCACCAGGCCCTTCCATCATGCTGCTTTTGCCCTGCAGCCAGGGGACCATGGACTAAGTGCCTCAAAATGGGAGTCAAATTAAACTTCTCCTCTTTAAATGTGGGTCTTTTGTTCCAGCACTGGAAAGCTGACTAATACAAGAAAGGATCATTGGAAGGCAGTGGGCATACCTCAAAGTGTTTACAGGTAAAAAAACAGTCAGTGTCACAGGCAACAGGGGTGTAAAGAAAAAAGCAAGAGAGCACTCCCTAAGCAGCAGCAAGGCCAGAGGCACTTGCACACATACACAGGTGTGACCACTCTAAGCACACTGCTCACAGATGCGGCTGGTGCACAGAAGGATGTGAATTTAGTGTGATGAAATCCATGGAGGAAGCTTCGACCTGGGGATCAGGTGGCCCTGACTTAGACCCCAACCTGCCCACAAGCTCAAGCTGTGCTCGCTTTGCCTCTCTGATCTCAAAGTAGAGACAGTAGAGCCTTCTTCACAAGACAGTTGCAGGTGCTAGAAAGTTACCACACATTGGTTCATGATGGACTCTCCATCAGTTCTTATCTCTCCTCTGCATCTAGCTGCATATGTGGTCATAAACACCATCAGCTCAAAGGCAGATGAACTGAAATGGAATACTCCATTAAACACCATAAATGCTATGTTCTAACATAGCCACTCCCAGAGTGGAATTCTGTTCTTACAGGAAGATGCCTTCCAGGCAAGTAAGTCTGAGATGTGGAACTCTCTCCCCACTTAGAGACCTACACTGTATACACATATACACCCAGCACATACACTTTCTTGGTCTCGGAGCAAAGGAACCTGAAACGTAGCTTAGCCTAGCAACTTACAACTCTCTAAACTGTTTAATTATGAAACAGGTGTGTGAGGGAAGGTTCTTTTGCTAATTATTAAAATTTTGCAGAACTAGCTTTCTGTAAAGCATATTTTTCAAAGAAATCACACTACAATGATTCAAGATTAGTCCTGGGTGAATTCTTAGCTTTTTATTACAAAACATGTGTCATGTTGCCATGATTAATTGTTTTATTCAATACTTATTCTTATATATTCAAAAGCTATAGTTAAAGCATTCACTAATAAATGTAAAGTGGATGTATGAGAGGTAGGTTCTGACATCACAGAAATGATAGGTTATCAGAGAACACAGACAATTAGCAGGAAACATTACAACTGTCATGAAGAAGATATAGAGCACCCTATGAGAGTGAGAGGGTATTCAAAGGATAGCATACAAGTGTTAATGTTAAGGCAACTAAAAATTATCAAGATCTTTTATTGAACATAAATTCCATAGAATGTTTAAAAGTGTGTACAACTTATATTAGAGAACATTCTACATTATACTTCAGATCTGGAGTTCTCCAAATTCTCATGAGTTGGAGTCTCAGTCTTCAGTCTCTGATGCAGTGTGGACATGGTAGAACCTTGGTGAGTAGGGCCTAGTGGAAGGTCTTAGGTCTCTGGGTGTGTGACCTGGAAAGAGAAGGTGAGACTCAACTCCTTTTTCTTCCTTTCTGGGGGCATGACCAGGAAGGAGACAGTGGGACCCCACCCCTCTTTCTTTTCCTCTGTGAGCATGACCTAGAAAGAGACATTGGGATCCTACCACCTTCCTCTTCCTCTCTGGGGTCGTGACCTAGAAGGAGACAGTGGGACCCGGCCTCCTCCTCTTCCTCTCTCTTGCCTCTCTGCCACGAGGTGAGTAACTTTGCCCGGCCATGCACTACTGCTCATGATGGGCTACCCCACAGGGCCCAGAGCAGCAGGGCCAAGTGACTGTGAACTGAAAGCTCCCAAATTATCAGTCCAAATAAGCCTTTTACTTTATAAATCGATCATAGAGGCATTTCTTACAGTGGTTTCAACCTGACAACACACCTTATTTCTCTAAAAATGGTATTTGCTTAAGATCCCATGGTAATATACTGAAGAAAAAGAGCAATCTGGCTTGCTGAAGTTGGAATGTTTTATTTTCCTTTTTTGAAACCAGCATAATTTCTTCAAACTACCTCTAAATCATCCTAACCATAATGTCACTGAGAACAACTCTCACTGTGACAAATAGAGACACGAGCAAGAAAAGACACAGGGAAGAGTTCTGATGAATTTCTTTTCAGAAGCACCTTCCAGATATTTTTCTTTTCTTGTGGGGTGTTTGGAATGTCATGATCCTTCAGCCTATCATTTAGGCTGGGCTTCTTCAATGTATAGAAGTGACGGTAATGAAGATGTTAGGTAAGAAATTGTCCTCTTCCCTGGACATATGTGAAACCTGCAGAAAATCTGGTGCAAATCCACTTAACAACCTTCTAATCAAATAAGATATTTCAAAACTTATCTCAGCCACTTTATCACTAAACACATCTGATTGGCCTAGCTCTCAAGAGTCTAATTTTCAGCATTAGGGAGCACACTTACACTTACTTCATTTCTGAAGAATGAAGTATGATTTCTTCACTCATCATTGACATAGGATTGGATGGAAGAGCAGGAGTTGCACATGTGTGGTGATTTGGGAAATAGACTTACGTGGTACAGCTTTGCTTCCTACAAAACTAAAATGAGTTCCACATGTGAAAAAGGAAAACAAAGATGTCTCATGAGAACTGAGTTCAGGGGAGACTGTCAGAGAATGATGAGCATGTAGGATATTTCACAACCTTAGTTCATGTCATTTCATTCTGTCATGTACATTTAATAATTAATTCGATGTGTAACATCCTTTCTGTGTTTCTTGGTACAGACACAATTGTTTAGTTAGGTCAAGGATTTTATGCTCTGCAATTGATTACCAATATTGGTTTTGTTGTCTGTATTATTTTTTTCTTTTGAAGAATTTCTCCTTTGCCTCCAACCACTGGGAAAAAAATAGATTTGTATCAAATTGGATAAAATATTTGTTTGGAGGAGACTACTACAGTAAGCAAACAGCCATGAAGACAATAAAGACAATAATGTGTAACAGGTTCCTGCCCTGAAATAATGTCCTCATTAGCATTGTTGTTAAAAACAAGAAGAGTCAACAGCACCTTTAAGTGAGAAGACAGCAATACCATACATCAAGGAGTGTGGAAAAGGGGTTAGGAACATCACCCTACCAAAGAAACACACAGATTTTCTAGAAACTGACCTCAAAGAAACAGAAACTTCATAATTGTCTGGAAAAAAATTTAAAGCAGTGGCTTGTTTTAAAAGAGCTGAGCAACCTACAGGAAAACACAGAAGGACATTGGAACTAAGGCAGGAAAATTATACATGAATAAAAAAAAGAAGTTCAGCAAAGAGACAGAAATCATGAAAAGAACCACATGGAAAACCTAAAGCTGAAGAATACATTGAATCCAATGGAAGATACAGGAGAGAGCACCCATAGTCCATGCAACCAGGCAGGAGAAAGAATCTCAGAGTCAAACGCTGTGACCTGTGCAGCTCCTGAGGTTCCTGGGGTGAAGGACATGATAAGATGAGAAAATGGAGAAGGGACAAAGCTGGGGTCAGGTGGAGCCCTTACCCTCCTGACAGGAGGAAAAGAAGGGGCCCCCACTGCGGGGCCATTTATTAATATCTTTTAGCAACTTAATGTCACATGACACCCTGTTGTCCTAGCAACCCACTGCTCAGATTGTCTTGGGGCCTGGTGTTCTCTGGGCTGAAGTAGCTGCCTCACATGGCTGTCCCAGGTGCTCTTTGTTCTTGGGATGGTCGTCCTCCAGCCTTGCACATGTGGTCAATTTCCAGCTTCAACAGCTCCCAACAGTCAAAGACAAATCTTTGAAATTTATAGTCAGAGGAGCAACAACAACAACAAAAACAACAACAAATAATGAAACGGAGTGAAGAAAGCCTGTAACATTTGTGGGCCCCCATCAAATGAACTGATATCTATGTATTGTAGCAGTACTAGAACAGTGAAAGAGAAGGGGTGGTGAGCTCTTTTAAAGAAATAATGGCTGAGAAATTCCCAAATCTTGAGCATATCACCTGGTATCATATTGTAAAGCTTAAATATCTACAAATAAAGTAAACCCAAAAATGGTTATACTGAGACACCTTATAATAAAATAACCAAAAGTTAAAACTAATGAAAAATTTTGAAAACAAAAAGAGATAAGCATCTTGCCATACACAAGACTTGCCATATACGTAAGACTTGGTGAAAGTTTTATCTCATTGTTTTTCTGTGTTCTTAAGATGATGCTCTAAGTATCATTTCTCACAATGTGTTTTGGCAATAACTAGACAGAAAGTTAAATTTATATCCCTTCTATGAAACTGAGAGTTGCTAGATTTTTATGATCCTTATTTGAAGAAAATTAAAACCAGTTGGTGGGGGCTGAGGATTTAGCTCAGTGGCACAAGTGCATGCCTGGCAAATGTGAGGTCATGGGTTCAATCCCCGGTACAGAAGCAAACAAACAAAAAAACAAAAACAAATCTAGTTAGTGATGTTGACATTTTACTATGATACTTTAGAAACATGATAAGAAATCCTAACTGGAATTTCATATTTTTTAATTAAAAGTAATTAGTTTTAAGAAGGAAAAACCCTAGCTAGATAAAGACTCATATGATTCACAATAGATAAAATGTGGAAATAAAATTTTTGTTTAGAAATCACTTTGAGTTCTCACAGCACTTGAAGACATTACCAGATAAATAACACTGAAACTACAAAATTGTATATATATATCTCATCAAGAATTGGACATTGCACAAATTGTAATATTAATAATGTTGGCTTAAAGTGCTTTAAAGTATTTCTCCTAGCTCCTTGTGGCATAATGTTTGCTTTGGCATTGCGTTTGTTTATATTCTCACTCCTTTTTCAGCTGTCTTCATGCCTCCTCTTCATTTGATCAGTCTATCTCTTATTCACCCCCAGAACCTGAGTGAGACTCCATCTTCATATACTAACTGGTCACCTTGCTATCATGGGACCAGGACAAGGGGGAGTAAGAAGAAAACACCAGAAGAGAACTCTGAGCGCCAATGGGTTGGGTGCAGCATTTACTCTGGCCAGCTGAGACAAGAGTTTGAATGTGCTGTCAAACTCAGAACCAGGAGGAGATACACCCAGGAAGAGCCCAGAAAGGTGCAGGGAGCCCGGAGAAGTCAAAGGTTATTGATTTCGCCGATCCAGACAGCTACTGAGCAGTTCTTTGCATTCAACCACTGGGTGTTGGTGGGTACACTAGCAAGGAGCCGTGACTTTTCTCAGAACTTTCAAACGCTGTATGTTAATTCTCTTTCTAAACCCCCAAAATTAGTGCCAGTGCATCCTGGATCATCTTGTAAGTGGAAACTGTCTTGTAACCCAATATTTGAATGAATGTTTGTGTTTACATTCAATATTACCATGAATATTTTGTGTTTGTTTGTTGTGTCACGAAGAGGAAATGTAAAGATGCAATTTGATTGGGCAAGTCTTAATGCTAACATATCAGTAATTAACCTTATCCCTGACATGCTAAAGCAACTAACTGTAAAGACAGACTTCTCTCTTGCCGTGAAAATGTGCCATCAATAAGCATCAGCAAAGTGTAAGCCCTCGGTCCCTCGGCTGAGACCCTGAACTGGCGATGTGAGACTTCCCTGTGGCAACCTGCTACTTTAATTGTTGTGGGCTGGTGATTAAAGGGGAACATGGAGGTGGACTCAATGCAGCACAATGCCCTTGAGCCCCATGTGGCCTAAATGATACTACAGCACACTGTACTGGGAAGGCTTTGCACTTCCTGAAATAGAACAGTCAGGAGGAGCCCTGAGCCAGCACCAATAGGGCAGCAGCGTCAGGCCTCGGGCTGAGGCGGGCCTGTCTGTGCTGATGCAGGCTTTCTTCATCTTTCTGTCTGACCACAGCATGATTTAGCAGTGGAGGCACTAGTTAATAAGCAAGTAAATCTAATTTTAAGAAAATTCAATTTTTAAAAGTTTATGACATACTTGAAGTGCACTATTAAATTCATGATCATGCTAAATAATGTAATAGTGATTAAAATGTTAATGAACATAACTCGTATGATGGTCCTGCATGCTCAATATCAGCATGCATGGTAAAAAATAAAACACAAAACATGATTTTCCAGCTGTGAATTCTAACAATGTTTTTGCTTCAGCAAAACATCATTAGATGTCACCATGTATTAATGTTGTTTTTGGCTTTTTCAACAGTGCTGTGGTATTTATGGTATTTGAACTGGGCTGTGGTATTAAATGAGCTTGGTTTTATAAATGTACTGTTAATATAAAAATTATATTAATTATTATATTAATTAATTAATTATATTAATAGTACATTGGGACTACTGGCCCAGTGCTAGAGCATGTGCTTAACATGGGTAAGGCCCTGGTTTTAATCCTTAACAGAGAGAGATCAAGACACAGAGAGAGAGACAGACAGACAGGCTGACAGACAGAAAGAGAGGAGGAGAGAATTTACAAATATGAAAACAGTACAATGAAAATAATGTAAGAGATTTAAGATAAAATATTGATAGACAGACTGACAGTTTTTTTTTCTTTTGAAGGAACTCCATTGTTAATGCCATTTGAATAGTACATCAACATTAGCTCTTTGTTACAAGCAGTGAACATTTTGACTCTGATCACATCAATCACCATCTAGGGACAGGAAACCAGGGGCGAGTGAATTTATCACACTGTAGGTGAATTCATGATCTATGCACTGATGCCCACCAACCTGGGCCAAAGTTTATGAATTTTGGTTGTTTTATTCATATTTCCTTTTTTAAATTAACAATTTTTTGTTTTGAGTTTAAATTTTTATCACCTTCTTTTAGTGGATATTATTTTTTAATTCTTACAATGAATACAGAGTCCACAGAAAATATATACAACTTCAAGAAAAAAAATCTTGTATAAATATTTAAATACTAAATTTATTGACACATCATGAGGTTAATGCAAGTTTGTCTCTACAATTACAAGAGGTACTCACAGTGGTGACCATTCTCTTCTAAACATTTATTAACATGGCGAACTGCTGCTTGGGTAAGCTTTATCACTGTTATAGTCAGGGGTTGCAAGGAAAACAATTACATACAGGACATATAATTTATAGTGTTATTTATAATGGTCACCCAAGGAGTCAAATACAAAGAAAGTGCAGGAAATCTGTCCACACACTAAAGACCTAGAGAATCCAGCCGAGGGCCTGGATCCCATGGCAATGTCCTGCATGAGTTCAGCTGAAGACCTAGAACCCAGGACAATGCCCCCCACGAGTCCAACTGGAGGCCTAGAGCCCATGACAATGACTCATGCAAGTAAGTCTGTTTTATGGATCTGCACTGGGAAGGCCCAAAGGTCAGCAGTGGAAGCTAGAAAATCTAAGCCAGCAGGGTGAATGATCTGTGCCATTAGGTTGAGGGCTTTTCTCTGGAGCCAGGAAGTGATGCTCAAAGTAAAAACCCGGGCTCCCTCAAAAAGTACCACAGCCATCCTCAGTGACAACGGGGTCACAAGCTCCTCTGACTATGAGAACAGCCAAGTTCATATCAGGAAGCCAGCATGGCAAGCTTCTCCTGGAGACTGAACAGCATACATCTTCCCCTCTGAAGCCAGGAAGCTATCCTCAGAGAAAACAGCAGAACTCCCCAAAAGTAAACCACAGCCATTCTCAGTGACAAACAAGGTCTTGATCTCCTCTGACGATGAGAACAACCAAGTTCATATCAGGAAAGAAGCTCGACAAGCTCCTCCAGGAGAACCAACAGTGACAGGAGCACCAGCAACACCATGGAGAACCAACAACGCCTCAGAGAAACAACAACACTAGACTCTTCCTCTCTAGTTCTCCTTTTTAATCTTGGCAACAACCCTCAGGTGGGCCATCCACACTCAGCACTATGCTCATTCAGTTCAACTAGTATTACAGTTTGACCACCAGTTATCAATCTACCACCCACAGTTACTGAGATTACTGAATGTCCATTCATGATTTCTTCTCTAAGACCCAGCAGTGTAGCAGGTTTTCTGTGATATACAACATCCTCAGGGTCCCCCATACCAGGGTAGCAGAATTTGTTGAAGAAATATCATACTATTTTTCTTTTCTTGAAGTGTGTATACATTTTTTGGTGGACTCTGTAATTAACTGATTTATGTTTATTCCTTTAAAAACCAAAAAGCTTACTTAAAATATGCATCTTACACTAATTAGGTTGAAGAGTTAGTATACTTTTTGAATGTATTTCCTAAATAATGTGGAAGGGAGTTTTGTCTTTAACTTAGTATTTACCTATAGTAGATATAACTGCTGATGATGTTTTCATTTTTAAAATTTCTAAAGGTTTGGATTTTGTTTAAGACTGGCTAAACTTTTGGCATTAATGTTTAAATACTTTTCATTTGTCATTGAATTCTGCCAGTGATATTTCTGCATTCTAAAAATGCAGTAAGAACTTTGAACCATAAAAATCCACAATGATCAAAGCCACTTTGAGCAAAAGGAACAATGCAGGAGGTGCACACCTGCAACTCCAGCTGCTCAAGAACTCGGGCAAGAGAAACACAAGCTTGGGGCCAGCTTGGGCAATCTGGCGAGACTGTTTCAAAATTTTTAAAAATAATTTTTAAGAGGCTGGGAATGTAACTCTGTAGTCAAGTACTTGCCTGTCGTGTATGAGGTCCTGAATTCAATCTCTAGTACCACAAAAAATAAAACTAAAAGAATTTATTAAGAGCAAATATATATATTTGCATAGTAAGTGTACTTTTTGTTCATTAGATTAAAAATCCTAAGTATCCGTATTTAAGCAAACTTACTGGTTATATACATATTTTAAACTCTGTCTGTCCTGGTTTATTATTGCTTATTCGTCTATTAAAGAAATAAGAGGATCGTACACTAGAAAGTTACAGTTGAGCCGGGCGTGGTGGCGCACGCCTTTAATCCCAGCACTCGGGAGGCTGAGGTAGGAGGAGCGTTGTGAGTTCGAGGCCGGCTTGGGCTACAACTCGAGCGCAAGGCCGGCCTGAGCTACATAGTGCGGCCCTGCCTCAAAAAACTAGGGCCGGGAGTTTGGCTCAGTGGCATAAGCGCCTGTCTGGCAGGTGTGAAGTTGTGAGTTTGATCCCTGGTGCTGCCAAAAAAAAAAAAAAGTTACAGTTGAATTTGTCGATTTCTTTTTGTTTCAGAGAGTTTTGTTTTCATCTTGATGGTGTGTTTTTTCACATAAAAGTTTGTGAACACCAGCCAGCTGCCATGGAGCATGCCCAAAACCCCAGCCACCTGGGAGGCTGGGGCAAAAAGATTCAAAGTTCAAGCCCAGCCTGGACAACTTTGTGACTTAGAGAAACCCTGTCTCAAAATAAAAAATGAAAAATGTCCTGGGGTTGTAGCTCAGTCCAAAGGCCCTGAGTTCAAACACCAGTGCCACACAAAAAAAGTGTGTGAACAACATAATTAAATTATAGAATCCTTTATTTTTTTATGAATATAACCTAACCCTCTGCTATTTCCACTGAAATCTCTGCACTTTGCCCATTGAGTTCCATTTTGTCTGTTCCAAAGTTACTTAAATTATCACCAAACTCCCCACCCTGCTTCCTCTACTTTATATCCTCCTTTTTTTAAATTATTAAACTATTTATCACTTGGCTTGTGTTCTTCTCATGTGTAGACAAACGTTGTGTTCTTTTTCAACATTCAGCTTTCAGTATGGAAGTGATCAATTCCATGAGCTCATATGTGTACTGATGCATACACAGTTTTGTTTCTGATTTATCATTTATTTACTCCTTCTCATGTTTTTATTTTGCCATTTTTCTTTATCTGTTGATAACCATTCATGTCTTCTTTAAATCTGTATATGCTTTTTATGATTGAAAGTTAAAAATTATTACCTTGATCCAACTTGTAGTTAACCTTAAATATAAAATAATAAATTTGGAAAATGTCTCTGTAAAGAATATAGCATTGAAACATGAAAAGTAGAGGATGCTCTTATGCCTTCAGCTTTTTAATATGTTTTCCAGTATTTTACAGATATTTTCTTGTGTTGAATTTTTTCTTTGTTATGCATCATTGCTTTCAACCATCATTTTAATGTGTGCCCTGCCATATAAAACATTGATAATTATTTAGCCCTACTAAGTTTAATTGTTTAACATCTTTCCCTTTAAATACTCCCTACCTCTTCTTGTAACGCAATTCTGCTATTAATTTCTTTGTTAGCAAAACAAAATTTTCAAGTATTTTTAAGGACACATGGGTACTATGGATTGAATTGTACTCCTCCCACCAATGATATCCTGAAATTCTTTCCCTCAGAACCTCAGACTATGAATGTATGTGGAAATAAGGGTTGAAGGTAATTAATTATGATGCGTTCATACTGAACAGGATGAGCTCCTAGTCCAACAAACCAGTGTCTTTACCCAGGAAGAAAGAGACAGACACACAGCCATGCCAGGGACTGTGCCATGTGCCAGTGAGAAGAGACCAGAGTTCTTCTGTAAGCTGATGGGCACCAGGCACTGCCAACAAACCACCAGAAGCAAGCGAGAAGCCAGAGAGAACTCTGCCCAGAGGAAATACACTCTGCCAGCGCCTTGATTTCAAGTTATCATCTCCAGAAAGAAGTGAATACACTTCTGTGGTTTTAAATGTCCCTGTTTATGTTATTTTGCTATGGCAGTCCTAAAAATTTTCTAGGAGAAGCCTTTATGACTTTTGATGCTCTTGGACATGTATTCCAGCTAGTTTGCACAGCACATGTCCCCAGAATGGAAATTTATGTCCCAGATTTTTTTCAATCTACAAATCAGTGCTTCATTGT
>RJWM01007061.1:0-43899 GCA_004363535.1 Dasyprocta punctata | reverse complement strand
CTTAGGTTGCTCTATATTGAAGGAGTTTCCTTATATTTCCCAATATGTTTCTCGTACTAATACGGATTTTTCCATATTATCCTGTTCTGTCAGCTCAATAGACATTTGGTGAGGGTGGGACTTTCTCACACATGGATAAGTCAGGAAATGTGGCCCACAGGAACAGTGACATCAGCTTCTTGCCTTTTCTGTTTGCTTTCTCAGATCGTTTTATGTCATCAACCACCTCAGCTAAGCACAAGTTTGCTTCAAAGCAGGACCCTTCGGTCTGTGAGAGGTTGTGACTTGGAGAAGAGCTTGGTCCAGCAAACCATCCATCACTTCCTCCCTGAAGTCATTTCATCAGGGAAGCAAGAGTGCTCACTGAAGTCCCTGGGCCTCCCCATAGTGTGGGTACCCCTGCAGCTACAGGAGAGCATCCCTCCAGACCCCAGACGTGAGGACAACATGGCTTCATCTGATGCAGAGGGGTTGAGGATCTTAGCCTCCCCATGCACCTGCTCGGTGGGCATGAGCCCATGCCAGTGACACGGGCTTTTCCATCTGGCCTTGGCAGAAGTGCTACAGAAGCTTTAGAAATTTTTGGAAGGGTCTCAAAGTCCATCTCTATTGCTGACGAGGTTTCTTTACAATTGTAAAAATGAAGTAGTTTTGGGTCATTTTAATATGTGTTGACTTTAGTCACTTTCCCAACACCAGACTCACAGGCCCACATCTCAGTCATGAAGTTGGACCCCTTGATTCTGCAAAATCTCCAGGGAATGACACCAGCTGGAAGATCTGGCTCATCATTGCCAACTGTGGTTCGAAGTTCTAAGAAGTTTTCGTCTAGAAGATTGTCTGGTACTCCATGCGTGCTTCTGCCGGCCACGACACAGGACTGCCACCCAACACCTCACGCAGCTTGCATGGGTCAAAATTGAATAAACTAAAACTTGGAAGCAATGTGCTTTCCTAGAAAAATACACCTAACAATGTAGACTCATTAAAAACTAAATACATTCATAGAATAGAAAATGCAGGAGGAAGGAAGAAAAGGGAAGGGAGGAAGGGAAGGAGGGAGGAGAAGAGAGGCAGAGATGTTTTCAAGCTACAACAGGACAGGTATACTTATTACTAATACACTTATTTGTGTGTGCATTAGAGTAATATAAGAAAAAGAAAAAAGGAACAAATGCAAGTGAAAAATTGGAAGAAAAATGATTTAATTTATGAATTGGTAAATTAATAATTTACTACTTACTAATTATAGAAATAAAAGTAGTAAACAAGCAGTGAAGAAGCAAAAAAAGGTTTTTTTTTTACAAGCAATCAAAATAGATATCAGAAAGGCATAAAACATTATGTGTATTTTGGAGAGGCACCCATAAATAATGCAGTATCTTAGAAAAAACTAGTACCTAGATTTAACCGTAAGGAAGCTTCAGATAAACCTGAGTTGAGCTATACTTTATTAAATATCTGTCATGTGCTCTTGAAAACTGTCAGTGGCATGAATGATTAACAATTCTCAATAAAAATGTACTGAAGAGATACAATAATAACATCAATGCATAACTTTGGACTACACTTTATGCTGGGAAAAGTCATTGTTATAAAGGAAAAATTATTGCTACAGGTGGCGCAATTATAATACAGACTATAATTCAACTAAAATATTAATACTGCTTCTGGATATTATAAATTGTATTTATTTAAAACAATATTGTTAAGAAATACACATTTATGCCAGTATGGTAGCATACCCCTATAATCCCAGCACTCAGGAGGCTGAGGCAGGAGAATTGTCATAAGTTTGAGGCCAGCCTTGGCTACACAGTGAGTTCAAGGCCAGGCTGAACTACATAGTGAGATCCTGCCTCAAAAAAAAAAAAAGTACAAAAAAAATACACATTTAATTTTTATGCAATAAGTATATGTTCTCTATGCAATTTGCTATCAAATGTTTCAGAGAAAGCTTGAGCTATATCTGTATATCTACATACAGATAAATATGATAAGTATAAATATGAGAAAGTGTTTAAAACTGTCAAGTCTGTGTTGCATAGTAGTTATTTTCACTAGTTTATTATTTTTTGTGATTTTAAAGTGTTCTATGATTTTAAAATTACTTAAAAATTAAATGTAGCAAAATAAGGATTCAATATAAAAGAACTATAAAAATATCAATGAATAATTCTAATAAGAGACACAAAAACTTTTGCCAAATACTCAACATATTAAAGAGAACTTAGAAAATGGGGACATAAACCATGTTCATGAATAGAAATATTCAACACTATAAAGATTTACAGCACAAGGAGAGAGAATGAAAACGCAGTAAGGCAGCCTCACCAAGTGGAGTGAACAGAGGCTAGAGAGCAATGACTCTGAGACAGCTGGAATTTGCAAAAAGTATTGGGAAGAGGGACGCAATGCAGAGAAAGAGCTCCAGAAGCCTGCAGATGGAGTCCTAGAGAGCCTCTGACTGGACCCTAAGCTGTGCATTCAGGAAGCATGATTTCAAGGGACTCGATGGAACTGTGAGAGGACAGAAAAACTACTAGGGAGCAAAAAGTGAACTATCATGGGAGTGTGCGCAGTGAACCTTGGAACAGCCCACGTGTGGAGCGCTCAGAAATCCCCGGAGCATCCAGAAGAGAGCCTGGAAATGCCAACCACTGACAATGAGGCTGAAAAGGCCTAGCACACACTTACTCTAAACCTTAGCAGAGCATTTTAAGAGACTTGAAGGAATCCAGCTGATCAAAAAGGAAACTAACTGCCTACTGAACAACTCAGTGCTCCTTTCAAAGATGATAACATCCAGGCATTGAGATGTGGCATTGGCAGTGCACAGCACTTCATTTGAAAAAAGAGACAGGACACTAGTGTGGATAATCAGCAGAGACTCAGTGAATAGAAACAGTTAGAAATGACAGAGATGATGGGATTGATAGACAGATAAAGGCTTTGCAGAAAATACTGTCAAGGCTTTAAAAGAACACATGAATGTAAGAGAGCAAATGGAATGAAAATAATGACAGAATCCAGGGAATTTGATGTATATTTGAAGAGATTCATCAAAATTCTACAGGAAAAGTGAGCATATTGGGTCAAGGTGTAGTTGTTAAAATTAGAAATAAGAGGCTTTTATTTGTCTAAGTAGGAAGGAAAGGAGGTGAGAACAAAGAGTAACTATTAAAAGTACATAATTGTACCCAAGAAACAGTAAGAGACTTCTTGTCAGATGGCCTTTTCTGAATATGAAAAGCTTCATAGGTCAAAACAGTCTGTTGGAATTAAGAGAAAGTGTTACAAAGACTTGGAAGCAAATTATAGGACTAAATTGAAAAAGTATGGGCTTTTATTGAAGTTACAAATACTAAACTATATCAATATGTAGGGGAAAAGTCAACCTATTTCACAGCGTTCTCTATCATAATTTTAAGATAATAAGGCCAATCTACTGTAAGGATGTAGAGTAAATAATAGAAAGATAAAATTTCTAGAAATTAAAAAATAGCAGAACTGATTCAAGAGAACTGTAGAAATGGCAACAACAAGAGACAATTATGGTTGAGGGAACAAACCACTTCAGAAGGAAAAAAATGGTCTAACATGCAGGTTATTGAATTAGAACTGAATATGGTACAATAAAGTAAGAATAAATCATCTCATCATTTATGATATATGCATTTCTTATAATGGTGGGAAGACAAGGACCATAGTCCTGAAGAAATGTGGAGGACTGTTGGGCTGGTCAACAAGGTGTCCACAGTGAAACACATGCTGCTTTTTTGTGAGGAAGGTATGGGAAGAGACCGTGGGGAAATGCGAGATACCCGGCTCTCCTGTCTGCCTTAGAAGGGACCTGGATCTCAGAGTAATGGGAAGGACAAGTTTTCTCTGGCTTGTCATACTTACACGCCAAATCTTTGCACAGACGAAGTTTTATTTCTTGTTAAAGCTTAAACCTTCAAAAAAAGTGTATTCATATGATTTGATCCTTCATTGCTTTTGTGAGGTTGATGATGTTTTCCCTGAAAACAGTTTTAATAAAAAATAAAGGAGAGAAATGCTCAGCCATAGAGAAATTCCAGTGGGAAGAAAATAAAGCAACAAAGAGGAAGCTGAGAGCATAGCTTCATGATTTTGATTGTGATCACCTTTCCACGCCACACCTGACACATACCTGGAACATATACCTGAAATAAGGTGTGACCACAGTTTAGGGTGAGTACTGGCAGACTTTTCTTGGACCTCCATCAAAAGTACTGCTCAAAAAATTGGGGTTCAGCCAAATTGCCTAAAAGACACAGTGCCATTCCTCAAGTGGTAAGCTCAGTTTCTCCCCTGTCTCAAGAACTGATCACAGAAGACAGAATGGGAAAAACTGTTAATGTAACCTCTGGGTGTGTCTGCGGAGAGGCTGGGGGCAGGGTGGGAAAGTGAAAAGGGACCTGTTATTTAGTTGTCTGTATCTGGGTGGTTAATCCCTTTCTCTGAACAAGTCAAAATGATTTGACAGCTAGAATAGTACTAGATTTTATGTTAGAGCTGAAAAACAGATGGAAGTGTTTTATTTTCCTACTTAAAGAGATCTGCTATTTGTTTTAAGCTCTATCTCCCTGTGCATGTGTGCATGTGTTTGAACATGCACACATGCATGTTTTCATTTATAAGGAAAGCAACAAACAATTTAAAACTCTATGTCATATAGTTTAGGTCACTAACTGTGTAAAGCAATGATCAAATCTCAAAAGAACCTTGACCTTCAGTGGTGACTCAGGGTTGTGAGTCTCACCCTGTTGTGCAGGGCTGGGATAATAACCTCTCCTGGCACTCCTAGACTCACATCTCTTCCCAAGTACTCTTTCTGGAGAGGTTGGATGAGATGTATGCAAAGATGGTTACATACTGACGGTGTGCAATGCAAGTCTCTAGCTCGCTGAAAAAGTATTTCAATTATCTACTTCAATGTGTGCTCAGAACTATCATTTATCACCTTATTATAGTGTTTCAAATACCAGGACTTCATACAAGTAATATTGTAATGATATAGTAATCTATGGTATTGACCATTAGTAACTAAATGTACATTTTTAATAATCAAAATTGAATTCAGTGAGTGAGGTCAATGAAAATGGCAGAGAAAGGAATTGAAACAATCTCTTTTTTTGAAAAATCAATGGAAACACAGAAAAAGAATGAAAATTAACAGAGTCTCAAAGAACTGTGGTATGCTGTCAAGGATACCAATATAAACAGAAGGGAAATTCCAGAGAAAGGGAAGATAAATGAGCAGAAAGAATTTTGAAAAATATAATTGTCACAAACTTGATTTTAATTTAAAAATATTAACATGACCATTGAACCAGAATCCTACTGACTTTGAACCAGTCTAAATTGAAAGTGCTCTGCAGTTATACACATCATAGTCAAACTTTCCAAAACCAAAGACGGACACCAAAAGGCAGTAGGAAAATATCTTGAAATAAATTTATTTCAAATTTATTTCAAATAAATTTATTTCAAATAAAGACAATACATAAAAACTTATGGCATGTAGCTAAGCCAGTACTCAGAGAGAAATTTCCAGCTTTATATTCTTAAATTAAAAAGAAGTTTCTCAAACCATCACCCAACTTTTTACCCTAAGACACTGAAAAGAGAAGGAAACTAAACCTACCGCAAGTAAAAGAAAATAAACAATAAAGATCAGAATGGAAATTAATGAAATAAACGCTAGAAAAACATTGGAGAAAATAAGGAAATCAAAACGTAAGTCATTAAAACGATCAAAACTGACCAATTTTTAGAACCAATGAAGACTGAAACTACTTGAAAGAGAGGACATTACTACCTATTCTACAGAAAAAAAGGATTATAAAAGGAATAGCTCAAACAGTTATGACAGTGAAACAGGCATGTTTATAGAAAAACACAAACCACTTTCCTGACTCCAGAGAGAGATTCTTGGGTGGACAAGTAAACAGATTGAAATATTGTGAAACTGTGAACAAGGAAAAATCCCATGTTCAGGTAGCTTGTCTGCTGAACACTACATATGTTTTAAAAATAGTTAGCATCAATTCTTTAGAAACTCTTCCAAAAACCAGAAGAAAGGGAAGTATTTCCAAGTATTAATTACCCTCCTACAAAATTTGGGCAGCTATCACAAGAAAAGAATTCTTCCAGAACACAGAAGAATTCTTTTATCTCAACAATGAAAAGAGAAATGATCCAAGTAAAATCTAAGAAGAAAACCTGATGATACTTTTCTTCACTGAAGACACACAAATATCCAGCATGAAAACCTGACAAGACATTTCTTCACTGAGGACACACAAATATCCAGCATGCACAGAAAACACTATCAACATCACCTGTCTTTAAGGAAATGCAAACCAAAACTCTTCCATTTCCAAACTATAAAGAACGGCTATTTTAAAAAAAGAAATATTGAAGATACCAAGCATTAGCAATAATATGGAGAAACTGGTCTTCCCCCCAACTTGCTGACTGAAACATAAAAAATGATGTGTGCTTAGTAGCACAATATTGGAAAGAACTCATGCAGCCATCCATGAATGAAAGGATAAACAAAATATATCCACTCAATGGAATCGTATCCAACCATGCAAAGAAATTAAGTACTAACTCAAGCTACAACATGAATAAACTTAAAAAAAACATTCTTTTAAATGAAAGAAACCAGTCACAAAAGACCATGCTACTTACACAAAATTCATTTGATTTATGTGAAATAGAAGTAAATTCCACACATTGATTGTACTGGTATGAAATATGTTCAGAACAGGCAAATAGATTGAAAATAGATCCACGCTTTCTGTGGGTTAGGAACACAGGAGGAATGGGGAGTGATCGAATGTCTTTGCAGGCTCATGGAAAAGTTCGAGAATTAAATAGTGGTTATAGCTGCAGAACTCTGTGAATGTGCTAGAACAACCAAATGGCACATTTCAAAGGATGCCTACTCCCCAGGACAAGTAACCTATTCTGTGTTCCAAATGTGTACTAAAAATTTTTTTAAAAAGACAAAAGATTGTATTTTATGGTACAAAGCTTATATCTCAATTGCCAAAATGAGTTTAGCTCTTTAAACGTATCAAGTGGCATTTAAAAGTGCTATATTCTCTTTCACTTCTTAAATGACAAATCCGCTTCTAGACAGCATCTGTATCCCTGGAGAGGCAACTTGGTCTTTCCAGTCTTGGTCTCTGTGATTCTATTTCAACAGTGAAAAGCAAATTGGAGAGCTAGATAGGTGAGGAATCCATGTAAAATCTGAGGAGGAAAGAGGTTAGAACGCTTTAAACTTTTTCAAACCATGATTAAAATTAATACTGGAATATTAATATTAATATTAATTGGGTTCTGATTTCAGAGTCAGTGCCCTCTTTATATTATTTATCTCCCTTAAAGAGATAAATAAAAGAGAAAAATCCATAAACCAATAACATACTTTTCTCATCAACTTTTAGGCATTCTTAACTAAATGAATTTGGTCCCTGCATCTGCGGATTTGTGTCACTTTCTCATCACTGGGACAGAACACCAGAGGAGCTGGGGAGGAGACATCCACTTGCAGTCCTGGCCTTCTGTAACCTCTTCCCCAGACCCCGCCTCCTGCAGCACTACAGCTGTGGGTTCCTCATTGGATCAGTCCACTGCTGAGCAGACTCACGGTCCAGTCACCTCCCAAAAGCCACCCTCTGAACACACTCCCTGAGGCTGGGAAGTTCTACAGCTAAATCTGTAAGTTTGTAAACTTGCCTTTGGGCTGGGAGCTGAGAGACCTCGACCCGCACTTGACATTTGCCTGCACTGCCATGCTTCAGAGTTCAAGGACGAGAGATAATACATCATCAAAGAAAAAGTAAAAAATAAGTGCAAAAATTATTACTCTACTAAATAAAAAGTACTCCATAAGGCATGTAAGTTTCAGAAATTAAACTCCCAGAATTATGCTATTAAATTGCTTTATTTAAGTATCTATCTAAGCCTAAGTTCAGGAACCTCAGTGCTAATGTAATAATAAAAACATGAATATTTTGAAGAGCCTTGAATATTTGAGAATTGCTAAGAGGTATGATCTTAAATGTTCTCACCTAAAACATGGCACGTGAGATGATGGGTAGGCTAATAACTTGTTTTAACAATTTCATAGTGTATACAAGTACCAAACATTATTTTGCACAGCAAAAATACAATCAATTTTTATTTGTCAGTTATATCTTATTGAAGTTAAAGAAAAAGAGAATAAACCAGCAGTACAAAGCCCCTGCAGATTAGACTATAGATGCAATGTGAAACATTTTAAGAAAACTTTTCTCAAGTTATCCCAGGAAATTTTCTTTATTACCCTTTTAATACGTGATTTGATCTAATTCAATTATATTTGACAAGTAAAAATCATAATGATTGTTTAATTCCTTTATAACACAATATTTGTGTAAACAATCTAATCTTTCTTATTGGAATAAAATGTCAAATATCAATTATATGTACGATATACTTAATTTTCCACACATTGTAGACAGTTCTGTTTCAATAAAAGTTTAAGAGTAACATTGCTTTGCAGTGTATACGGACACATAGATAAACACTGTTTAGCTATTATAAGAGTGAGCAATGGGAACAGAAAGACTTGTTGAAACCCAATTCCATTTCCTAGGTATCTGCTATTAAAGCTGTATTTTCATTTCTCCTGCTGTGTGACATTGTGTGTTTTAATAAAAACTATAGTGTTGCTTCTTGACATCTATTTTTTAAGAAATTATGTTTAGAGTGAATTTGAACGTTTTGCAGATTTTCAGATGCCCCTGCCTTGCACCTGGATGGTATGCCCAGCCTCAACATCTCCACCACATGAGTGCATTTGCTACACCTGATGTCACCCAAAGTCCGTAGGCTCCTTAGGTTGTGTTCTTGGCGTTGTTCATCTTATGGGTATTGGACTGTTGAACGATATACATCCACCTCTTTAGAATCCTATAGGGTGCTCTTGCTGCCCTAAAAGTCCCGTGCTAGCCAGACATGGTGGCACACACCTGTCATCCCAGCACTCTGGGAAACTGAGGCAGGAGGATCACAATTTTGATCCCACCTGGGCAACTTAGAGATTTAGGGAGACCCTGTTACAAAAATAAAAAAGGGTCAGTGTGAAGACCCTAAATCTAACCCCCAGCAACCCCCATTCTCCTGTGCTCTCTTCATCCCTCCTCTATCTTCACTGCCAGGAACCAGCCATCTCCTTACAGTCTCTGTAAATTTGCCTTGTTCAGAATAGTACACGCACCCCGTATCCTTCTAATGCTTCAATGAGTGCTGTCCATTTGAGGCTGCTTTTCCTGACTTAAAAGTTCATTTCCTTTTGACACTGAGTGATCTTCTGTTGTCTGCACACACCATGGTGTACTTATCCATCCACCCACCAAGTCCGTCATGGATGCTTCTTCCTTTAGACAATGATGGCTAGAACTGCTGCGAACATCTGTGTACAGGGCTTGGGGGAGGGTGAAAAAGTCTTTTTGGTAAAAACCAAGAAGCATGGCTGCCAGGTTTCATGGTAAGAGTGTGTTTACATTTGCAGGACTGTCTTCCAAGGTGGCCGGCCCTTTCCTACTTCCTCCTCACTGGACGACAGTTGCTGTGCGCCTGTGTCCTCAACGGCCCTCAGCAAGGTCAGCGTTCTGGATCCTGGCCACTGCTGTTCAGGGGGCATTTTCCTGACCACGTGGCAGTGGAAAATCATCACCTGTGCTGGCTCCCTCCTCTATGTATCTTCTCCTTCGCTGAACTGTTTGTTCGGGTTTTTGCCTATTTTTTATTCAATTATGTGTTCATGTTGAGTTTTAAGAATTTGTGCATTTTGGGGATGACAGTTCTTTACCAGCTGTGTCTTTTGCAAATTATTTCCCCTGGTCTATGACTTGTATTCTCACTCTTTTCAGTTTTGCACAAAGCAGCAGTTGTTAATTTTGAAGGACTCTTACGAATTCCTTTTTTCCTGGATGGTGCCTTTTGGGTTATGTCCAAATGTCGTTACCACACCCCCAGTCTTCAGAGCTTTCTCCTTTGTTATCTCTAGAAGATTTGTGGTTTAGTGTTGAATGTTTTGATGTAGGACTCATTTTTAGCTAATTGGTCTGAGAGGGGTGGAACTGTGAAGCACCCGTTGTTGCAGCACCACTTGCTGCAAAGACTGTGTTTGCTACTTGTACTCCTCATCCTTTATGTGGGTTTATTTTGGGGCTCTCAATTCTGTTCCATTGATATATTTGTCTATTAAATTATCAGTATTGCAATGTTTTGATTTACTGTAGCTTTATAATAAGACTTAAAGTGAAGAGTATTTATCTTCTAACTTTGTTCTTTTCCTTCAGTACTGGATTGGTTATTGTGAGTCTTACTTTTCCATATCCTGTTTATAATTAGGTTGTAGATATCCACAAGTAGTTTTCTAGTATTTTTACTGGGATTGCACTGAATTTAGATATCATTTGGAAGAACTGTCATCTTGAGAATATTGAATATTCTGCTCCATGAACAATTCCATTTACTTATTTTTAACTTTCATTTATTAGAGTTTTTGTGGATTTTCTTGTACAGACCTTTTATATATTTTGTTAGAGTTTTATTTAAGCATTTAATTTTTGAGGCATTAATGCAATATGTTTTTCATTTCAAATTCCATTTATTCATTGCTGGTATAAAAGAAAGTGATTGATTTTTGTGTTACTCTTGCATTCTGAAAATTTTGTGTAATTTCTGGCATAAGCTCTTTTAAAATTGTTTTAATATTGAGGTAATTTATATTTACAGAAGAAATCTGCCCTGATTTCTCCATCATTGCCATCTTTTCTCTCTTTGTAGGATGTCATTATATTTTTGTTGTGCTCATGATTTCTCTCTTATTTTCCAGAATGATTACAATTTTTTTTCAGTTAATTAGTGGAAACTTGAGACCCAGTGAGGCTTCCTGAGAGATCCCCAGGAGACCTTCTGGGAGTCTGGAAATGAGTAAAGGATGTTTTGACCTAAAATTGAAAAAGATAGATCTCTTGTCACAGAGATGGGTATGTTTCATGTGGAGCTGACTTCAGAGAGAAGATGAAGAGTTCAGTCTGCCGGAACTAAGCATAAAACTCCTATATGATGTCCAAAAGGAGATTAGGACCCAACGTGTGGGAGGCAGCCTGACTGGAGTTGTAAACGGAGGAGATGTCGCCTTGCAGATGCCGCGTGACGCCGGAATGCTGAATGACATCATTCTGCGAGGGAGTGCAGACAGCAGTGTGGGTGAAGGCCCGTACAGACAGTGAGATTTCCAGTACCGGAAGCAGGCAGCCAGGCCCCCTGTCCTCAGCAGCGGACAAGCCCCACCCCGTTCCCCGGCCCGGATGCAGCAGAGAGCAGATGGAGACCTTCATCTTCTGTGGATACTTCTCCACGTACAAGGGCGTTCTGTCCTGACAAGCACATCGCAGATTAAAATATCCTAAATTCAAAAAGCGTTTGATACACTGACTATACTGACATCACAGCTTAGCCCCACCTTCCTTGACCGTGCTCACAACACTTTCTTTAGCTTGCAGCTGGGCAAAATCGTCTCACACAAGCCCATTTTATAATAAAATGTTGAATATCTCCCGTGGTTTGTTGAATGCTGCACTGAAAGTGAAAACAGCACGACTGTATGAGGCTGTTTTTGTACCACAATAACACTAGAATTTTCTTATGGAATCTCCTCTCCTCTCCTCTCCTCTCCTCTCCTCTCCTCTCCTCTCCTCCATTCCTTTTTTTCTCCCTTCTTTTTCTCCTCCTCTCCCCCTCTCCCCCTCTCCCTTTCTGCCCCTCTCCCTCTCTCCCTCTCTCTTCTCTCTCTGTAAGCAAAACCGTAGATAAGTGATTTCCTCTTACAGATGACAGTCGGTCCACATCCCTAGGCTTCTAGACCCTGGAACACAAACAATTTAGTGGACACTCAAACTCCAGCAGCCCTGTCTCCGAGTAGGGCCCAGTTTGTATGAAGGAAACGTGAGAATGAGAGTGTTCTGTGACTTATTCTACTCCAAGGAGGCTTCTGTGTATTGGAGACTTGGATTGAGTTTACTGTTGGCTCCCATTTTGGAGGGTACGCAACAACTTATTGGTCAACAAAGCTTAGTCTCTACATATTTTGATGTGTCAAAATGAAAAACAGCCAAAATCAACCATGAAGTTCCTTTAATAAAATACAGTATAAAGTAGACTTAAAATCTATTTAAGGTCCCAGAATTTATTGGATGCACTTTGAAACAAAAGTTCACATGGACCAAGATTATTTTCAACTATTTGCATAATAAATTAATTTTAGCAAAGAGGAATGAAATTCCCTAGCACTTAACTATATCTGAGCCCATTATTAAATCATCCTGGAAGTACTGAATTGATTTAATTTTTTCATAGATAACTTGTTATTCACTACTCTAGTCATCTATTCATGTGACTAAATTAAATGCATTGAAAATAGCCTTACAGTCTATGTGATTCGAAGAAGAGACGGTGTGTGTATACGGAGGCACAATCTTATATCACAACATCAATGTGACAGAGAAAAAGAGAGTGGGAGTTTGGAGGGGAGGAGAGAGGAGGGGAGGGGAGGAAATTCCTTGAGTTAATTTTTGGTTTGGGTTCTTGTATCTTTGGCATTCATTTGCATGAAGTATTTTCTCCTTCCTTTTCAGTCATGCCACCAAAGTTAGCACTTCAACAAATAATATTTCCACTGCATACTGATGCCTGTGATGTGTACAGAAGGAAATTTTATTTTATTTCCTAAGACTGAAAGCAGCCCCATCAGCCTCGCCTTCTAAGAGCTAATCCTGGGGCAGAGAAACAAGAAGCAGAAGTAAAATTACAAATCCTGCCCATCATGGGCTCTGCCCTTTTGAGGCACAGAAATAAAAACCAACAGCCCAGTCCTGGGCCCTGGTATTTCCTTTCCCTGGGTCCAGCTCCTTGGACTGCAGTCAACCTCGGCAGCTGGCATCCTGGACAAGCCTTAGTAGGTCATGCTGGAGTCCCGGCCATTCCCACTCGGCCTTCATCTGTACCCACAACACACAGGGCGTTTGAATGAGGCCTTCAGAGCCGCAGCTCTGCCTATTCTTCATGTTGGCCAGATCTGTCTTTGTTCCCCAGAGACAATGGCTGTGCTCCTTTCCTCTCCACTGAACGCCTGGCAACCCACACACAGCAGGGCATCTGCCGTGGTCTTAATTTCCCACTGCACTCGCTTTGTCCCTGCTGCGTGCACTGACTCTCCCAGTCCAAGCTGAGTGCTTGGGCTTTGGAGCTTCGCCTGTCCTCCTCAGCTGGGGGCTGGAGATGACTTGGAGCAGACATGACAAGGTGGGAAGGACAGAAGCACTAATCAAAGCAGCAACAGCTCACACCTGCACCACCACCATCACCCTCCGTCTTGGATGTGAGCATCTGCTCACAAAGGACTTGGTGAGTTCCTAACATCCATGAGGGCTCTGAGGACCCCAGCCTTCAAGGATATTTCAAGTTAGTGATGAAGAAGAGATCAGAAGGTGGGCTTCACTAGCCTCTTCAATGAGTATAAACTGTGCACCTCCCGGGATCATGACAACTTTGTGACCAATCACAGCCACATCCTCTCCTGCAGATGCTCTACCTCGGTGTAGCTTCAGAACCCATCACCTGCTCCTCATGACCACAGTGCTTCCTCGAGTTAGGGCACCTCCAGCACAAATGAACTGCAAGGTCTCCTAACAGATGGCAAAACTCCCCCCTTTTACCTCATTTTTGCATTATCCACTTAGTGTCCCAGAACAGCTCTGTTAAAATGTAAGCTGGTAACAAGACGCCCTCCCTCCCACACTCCAGTGGCTCCCACACAGGTGGGAAATGAAACCCACATCTCCTTCCCAGGCCACAGTACAACAGCTGTCTAACTTACATAGGTGTCCTAGTGCAAGAGGAGAGTGACTGCCAGTGCAGAACCTACAGCTCAGCACGGGATGAAGAAGCTATTGGAGGGGCAGGTGAGGACAGCAGAGTCCAGACCAGCCCTGCAGTCAGCGTGTCAAACACATATTAATAAACCCATGACCAGTAATTGAGTGGACAATGTAAACTTTAAAGCCAGAACTAAAGAAAACAACTCTGTCACACCTGTGCTTTGGGAAAGATTGTTTTGCACTTAGATTATGGGAGGAAATCACAAAATAAGGAACTAGGAAGTTAAACTTCACCTTGTTCGAGCCCACAAATAAAATCTGATGATGATGAGTGAGTGGATGGAGCTGCAAGTACCTGCGTGGGGTGACAGCTCTGGGCCCTTATTAACGTGCGCCCTGTGGCCACTACCACTCCTGGTTTCCAGCTACCGGCCACCACTGGGAGACCCTGGGCGTGTTTGCCTAAACAGTGGGCTGTGCAAGACAAGGAAAGGAGAGGTCTTTCCTTCACCATTTCTGAAGTCTTGTCCTTTGGGTAAAGGGCGTGGGTGGCAAAGGCTCATGGTGAGGGAGCATGTCTAGCAGGGAGGCAGAGCTGCAGAGGGAACGCAGAGCGTCCACGTGCTGCCAACTGCTCTTCTGGGAAGAGAATGACTCAGAACTGCTGCAGGGCCTGGGGACCTCAGACAGGGCGGCCCTGCGCTCAGCCTCACCTCTCAGGAGCAAGATCCCGCAGCAGCAGCCCTGGGAGAGTCCACCAGCTCATGGTTTTGGGAGTTTCCTTAGGCTGCTTTGGTGCGGGAGTGAGACAGCTGGGATGGGGCAGCACCAGGCGAGGAAGCTGCTCCCCTCTCCGTGGCAGGCAGCAGACAGGGAAGCAGCTTCCAGACGGCCCCTCCTCATGGCCCAGCATCACCAAGGATCTGCCCATGCTCTGGACAGTGGCTCTGGGGGCACTGATCAAAAGCGCCCTGGCGGCCCAGTGCAGGGGAGGTGGCTGTGTTTGTCCAGCCAGGAGGACTGGAGTGGTCTTGACTGTGATGAGGTGGGAGCACTGGTCTGGAGTCTTCACGCAGGGCCCCTGCCCATCATGGAGCCAGGAGCCAGGCACTTGGGGGTCTGAGAACTGCCTGGAGGTAAAACAAAATCCACCTCGGTCCTAAACATACGGAAACAAAGTATGACTCAGCAGCAGCCCACCCGCAGGACTGAATGGCCAGGACCAGGGGAAATTCCAGCAGGTGTCAGACGTGGTGGCCAAGCCCAGCCCCTGAGGCTGGATGACCTCTGGATAGCACCATTGCAGTGGCCCCTCCTCCCTGTTCTGGGCAAGCCCCATTGACCACGAGAGCAGGTGACAGAGAAACGTGCCCTATACGTGGTCCGAAAGGTGCAGCACTACCAGTAGATCTGCAGATTCAATGTAATTTCTCTAAATGTCCAAGCAGGATTTTACTGTTCTGTTGTAATTGATAAGTTAACTCTAAAAACTAGCTTGGAAATAAGAAGGGCCAGGAGTAGCTAAGGCAATCATGAAAAATGAGAACAATGCTGAAGGATTTATACTTCCTGTTGTAAAGACCTGTTATAGAAATATAATATTGATATAAATTGGTGTTGGTATAAGGACAGACAAATTGACCAGTGGCACAAATGCCTGGAAATACACCCACACTGACACTGCCACCAGGCATGTTTATTTGTGAGTGTCTTTAGCTACACTGTCATTCCTGCCTTGATGTCCTGAATAGACTCAAAACTGACCCCCTTCATGGCCATTCTGACTTCGAGGAGGAGCCGAAAGTCCCATGGGCTCAGATCTGGTGAATGAAGTGGATGAGGACACAGTGCCATGATTTTACAATTGTGCCTTTCTGTTGGATGGTGCTCTGAAGCAGTCTTCACTGTGGTATTTTTTTTTTCCTATCACATCAAGTAAAACTGCTCAGGAAAGAGGACTTCTAGAACTGCTTTAGAAAGTGGCAAGAATGAGGAAATAAGCATGTTCTTTCCAAAGTGTTTTGAGGGAGATTAATGCTTTTACTAGCATAACTTTTATAAATTGGAACATTTACCATAGTTTTTGGCCATCCCTTGTATAACAGTCTACAGGGCACAGTGCACAGGAGTCACTATGAAACAGTTTGCTCCTCGCTCCCATCTGATGTCTCACACACATGCACACATACATGCACATGCACACACTTGCACACACACACAACTCCAGAAATATTGGTCAAAATATTACAACTTCTAAAATAAAACAAAGTGAACTATCTTCAAGTCAATATGAAAGACAAGTGTTCAGCAGGACATACAAAACAATAACCACACAAAAGGGAAAAATAGTAGACTGGATCACATTAATTTAAGAAAATTATCAAAGATGTCATTAAGGGATTAAAACTAAAAGCCATAGAGGCTGGGAATTTAGCTCAGTGGCACAAGCACCTGCATGGCAAGTGCAAGGTCGTGAGTTTGATCCCTGATACCAAATAAATAAATAAATAAATAAAAGGGAAGGTACAGATACAAAAGCCACAGAGGGAAAAATATGTTTGTATGATGCATATCCAACACAGGATTTACATCATAAGTATATGAAGAACTACAGAGTGATAAGGGAAAAAAACAGACAATCCACTGTCAATGGAGTTAAAACGTAGGCACAATCTCCCAAGATTTTTCTTTAATGGAAGAGAGGTTTTATTTGCTTATGATTCCAGTACACAATCAGCCGACTCCATGGCAGAGACATTGCAGTGGGAAGGTGCTCAGCGCACTGTGACCGGCAGCAGAGCAGGAAAGGAATGCCAGAGAGAAGGGTACATGACAGGCACCAGACATGGACTCCAAGGCCACACCTCCCTGATGCACCCCACCAACCCCACTTCCTGCTCCTACACTTCCAGGGCACCTGGAGTCCTAACAGGCTTCTCCCTTGAATGTAGCTGTTAAGTTCTGGTTAGTCTTTTTCATTGACTTTGCTCGGTGGAAGTCTTTGTTCTGACTCTGTCCTCCCTGTCTCGTGGATCAGTGACTGACTTTCCTGAGGGGTCAACAGCATCAGGAAGCATGGACGCCTCCAGTACAGTGCAGGCCAGAGACTTGGAAGGCAAGGCGGCCCTCTGTTTTCAAGGCCTCGGACATGGGAGAGAGCAAAGTGATCCTGTGGTAACCACTGGATCCAAGGGGAGCTCTGCTGCTGGTTGCAGCTGGGGACAACTCTCTAAAGAATTCTGGACAGCAATTCCTTGCACCCAAGTAGCACTGGTTGGCATCTCCTGGGTCCCCCACAATAGGAGCCTCCTCTCTTCTGGGGTTTCTTTCTGAGGCACAAGGCTGCAGCCATACACACCAGGGCTCTTGGCCTCGGGTCATGCCTGGTGTCCCCCATGTCCTCGCCTGTGGGCTGCTCAGGCACAGAGTCTGGAAGATGAGCACGTGTGGGCATCTTCCCAGACTTTCCCAGAGAGCTGGCCTTGCAGTGGAGACCACAGCGCTTGCCAGCCGTGCTCACACAGCGACAGCCCTGCCCAGCACCACGCATGTCTCCCGTCCCCTCAGCCGGGCGCTGGTGCTCACTGTGCACCTGGTCTGCAGCCTGGCTTTCCTTAACCCGAACCGGGCCCCCTCAGGCCAAGCCCTGCCCCAGCTGACCACAGGAAAGCCAGGACCTTGCTATCTGCCTGCAGTAGATCCCTATCTCCTTGCAAACCAGCTTGGAGACCTCAAGGAGTCACACTGCTGGGTTTGCCTCTTGGATGGAGAACTCGGCATTCCCTGCAGTGGCTTTCCAGTCCGGACTTCACATTTTCCCTCACTGTTCCATCCCGCTCGTTTCTGAGCAGAACCACAGCATGCCCTACTTTAGTCTCTTTTTTTCCTTTGTATACAGTAAGACCCTAACAAGACTTCTGTTTTGACTTTCTATTATGGCAAAATAGATACAACACAAAAATTGCCGTTTCAACTATTGTAAGCACTCAGTTCAGTGTCAATAGTTATGCTGGCAGTGTTGCACAACCATCTCCACTCTCCAGTTCCCAAATGTTTTCATTACCTCAAGCAGAAACTCTACCTAGTAATCTACCACTAATTAGAATTAAATGTCATTAATCTAAACGATGAAAGTTTTCTTTTTTCTGGATTACTAATACAAGATAAAATGAATTTAATAACCACTTAGTAAAAGATCCTTTCTTATATTTAAATTGAATTATAGGATAATTCCCTCAGGAACAGAGAACTGAGAATTGATTCTAAATATGGTCTAGTGACACTAACTGCTACAGAGCTAATGTCCTCTGCCTTGAAAAGGTTTAGTTTAGAGCCAGGCATTAACTGTGTCTTCTATTTCATGAATGGATCTTGTGCACAAATTAGTGATATTCTACTTGTTGGGTGGACACACAACAGGGTGAAAAGATATATCCAGGAAAAATGTGGCATGGTGTTTCAGCAGTGTCACTCAGCCTGTCTGTCTTTCTGTCTCTGTCTCTGTCTCTCTCTCTCTCTCTCACACACACACAAACACACACCCTCCCTTTACAACACCTTCATGAGTGGTATGAGATGGAACAGGCATGGGTGGAATGAAGACAGAGTCACACTAGTGTGAAAAGCACATGGATTTTAGTGCTACAATGCCTGGGCATCTGCTTGAGTTTTCCAAGTTTTGTTTGTTTTCATTGGTCAAGCATCACCCTGCCCTGTGGTGCCTAAGGATGTGGGTGGACTTGGGAATTAAGCCACCTTGGTTTAAATTAAAGCTATGGAATTTACCAAGTCTTAGAATTCACTGAGGTTTTTGCTTACAGAGGCAAGTTAACAAAATTCTCTAAGTCTCTCTTCCTTTAGTGCACATAAAATTAGTAACTCTGTCACAGGGCTGCCATGCGGGTTGGCTGAGGTAAAACTTGTAGATGGCTCAACTTAGTTTCTGGTCTGTACTTAGAGCCATTGCTATATTAATATTATCAATGCAACCTCTATAAATAATTGTCAATAGCTGAGGTGTTTACATGCTACTTTTGAGATGTACAAAAATGACCACAAAGACAACAATTTTAATGAAGAAGACTGCTCAAAAGGTCAAGTATATAGGTTATCAAAACTGTTTCTTGAAATAGGGCTTGGAAGTCAAGTTTTGGAATGGAGTAAATTGAACATTCTTTTTGCAGTCTTTCCCTTCTAATTCTCAGCTGCCAAGTTCCAGACAAGCACCTAAATTCCAAGTAATGTTCTAACTAGCACAGCCCAGTATAAATGCTTTCATGATTGCTCACCTATCACCCTAACTTACTCAATTTTTTTTTCCAAGAGAGGCAGGAAAAATTGACATTTGACAGCTAATGTGAGATGTCCAGAGGAAATTTCAGTTCCTGAGAAGTCTGCACTTTGTACTGTTTGAGACGCTTCTGTTTCCAATGGAACATCCCATTTCAAAGAATTGTGCTATCCCAGGCAATCTCACACCTGAACGTGTCCTTGGAATGTGCAAACAGATGCCAAGTATTCCAGCTATGTTTCCACAGTCGGGAACACGTACCTGAGCAAATGAGATCCCAACAGCCAGCAATCCTATTGCTCAAACACACTGGAGCTCAACCACGCTCCTACCAGGTCACAGGGCAGATATTTGCCAACAAGGATTATTCAGACGAAGTTAAGATAAAGAAGTGACCTCGGCACAGCCCCAGAACAGAATTTAGGGATTCTTAGAGAGAGTGGGTAGAGCAGTCCCTGAGCTTACTCGTGATTAGGTCCATGATTTCCAAAAGTCTAAATTCACCCAACAGATGTGACACTGCAAACATCTGTGACCTCGGGAATCTGACCACCAATGGTAGAGAAGGAAGCAGTGTTCATGTTTGGTACCTGGTAGAGATTCATCAGGGCTCTCTGAGGCATAAGACAGAGTCTAAACATAAGAATATTTCACCAGAACTTTACATAGGGGTTGGAAGAGCTGGAAAAATAAACGCATAGTTGCAGTGGGAACTGGAGCATAAACCAAGACCTAGTGCTCAGCTATGCAACCTGGCCACTCCTGGCACTGCAGAGCGGGAGCCAGCCTGGCTCACCTACAGACACTGCCCACCCTGCATCCAGTCTTGCAGGCAAACACCACAACTACGCGTTCATTTTTCCAGCTCTTCCAACCACACTGGGGGCTGCCGAGGCCTGGGCTGTGTGGACGGCATGCTCAGATGGGCTGGGGATGTGGAGAAGTTAGGGTTGGATACCAGAGACAGAGACAGATATTTGCAAAACTTTTAAAACTGCCAAAATGAATCACAAGGATATACATATTTTATGGTAAACATGAAGCATTAAATAAATTTTAAATTTTAAAATTTATTTGCTTAATTGTTAATTTAAATCAATGCTGCTACCTCAAAATGTGCTACTGAAGAAAAAAATATATATATATCTTCTATAGGGTTATATATCGACATGGAAGTAAGCATATATTTTGCTTTTGTATTTGTGCTGATATCAAGAATTTTACATTAAAGTCCACAATTATTAATTTAAATTCTGCATTCTATTATTTACTTCAGTTTTTTATCATAGAATATTGTGGCTGATGTTCGCATTTTGCTATTCTATATAAGCGTCACATCTTTTAACCTTTAGAGTCTGTAGTTCGAATTTTCAGAAGTAAAATCCTGATTAGAGCTATTTTGTTTGTCAGGATGTAGCTGTCTTTTTAATGTTTTAAGTAACTTCAGAAGGTTACATTTATGGTGGGAAAGAGACTACATGAATGAGAAGATTGTAGCTGCAGTCTCTCTGGATTAATTTACATGCTTTTTTACAAATAAGGGCACCACCTGCACTTCCAACACACCAGGTATTCTGCCACTCTATTAAGCATCTTGCTGGTCTTTCAAATATAATTAGTGCTTTAAATATAATCTCATTTATGATAACCATTTGACCATCATTTGATATTTGTATATTTAAAATATTTCCAATGAGTTAAATTTTCTCTTCTTAAACTTGGAGATCTCATTTGACGCTCATCAGTTTGCATAACAAATACATTTTCTCAAATAAGCTGAATATATTTTCCAAGTTAGGTACTTCTACCCATGATCATTATTTTTCATGTATTTTAATGATTTCTTCCATTCTTGTGATTTTTGTGTCAGCTGCAGACCCTACACCATCCAACACCCACAACCCCAAAGAAGAATGAAGGCTAATGGTAGCATGGCCTCACTTACACATGGTGTCTAAAAAGAAGGAATCCTGGAAGTAGAGGTTCCATGGTGGCCACCAGGGGCTGGAGGTAGAAGGTGGGGGTGTGTTGGTTAGACAGTACAAAGTCCTCCAGCTAGGACAAATGCTTTTGAGCATCCTACTGCATCACACAGTGACTACCATCAATAACAAAATCACTAAGGAAGGAAGCATTTGGGTTGTTACCACAGAGACTAATCACATGGGCTGACTCCTGTGCTAATCATGTTGCCTTGGTGCTGTGAACTGAACAAAAGTCCTCCACAGGGCTTGGTCTGTTGGAGACCACTATGAAGTGGCTCTGAGCAGGATTTAGAATTAACTAATTGGCTTTCTGTTTATCTGTGAGCCTGTCCAAGGACTAGGCCCCTTGCCTGGCGATGGGAGCCGATTCATAGTAATTGAACCTCTGTGAATCACTGGTCCTGGTGGAGGTCTATAGTGACCTGGGATGTCAGAGATACCTCAAAAGGCAAAATAAGGTTGCTGCCACCAACACCTGGCAGACTCAGGTAAACAGATAGAGACTGTAGCTACAATCTTCTCATTCATGTAGTCTCTTTCCCACCATAAATGTCATCATGGAGATAAGACAGATCTCCTTAATTGGCACAATTTACTACTTGGAAAAGTCTTTGAAGTGACTCCCAAGGTCCTGCTCATTTCCTGTGCTTTCCTCAGTATCCCCTCTCTTTGTCTGCTTTGATAATAAGTACAGACAATGGAGAGAGGCTCTTTGTCTTAGCCCTCATGATAGCTGCAGGGTCAAGAACTCTGCAGGGGCTTTGATCCTCCTGGAGCCCTAAAATCATACCACTTGTCTCATTTATTTAAGCCTTCACCATACACTCATTTGGGAGATTGGGGATCTAGGCCAGGTCCCTGATATTGGTCCCAGCTCCAGCCTGTGGTGCTACTGCCAGGTGTAGAAGGCTCTAGGAGGAGGGACCTAGAGGAGGAAGTGAGGCCACTGGGGATGGGGCCTTTAAGAGTGTCTTTCTTTTCCTCTGCTTCCTGTCCACCACAAGGCAAGCAGTTTCCTTCACTCTGTGCTCTGTCCTGATGTCCTGATGCACTGCCTATGGGCCCACAGCAGCAGAGCTGATCAAACACAGTCTAAGTAAACCCTTCCTCTTTTATGTAGGTTACCTCAAGTGTCACACACAAGGCAGATACATGTCATTCCACAAGGTGTACGTATCTCATGACATCATGTCCTGCATGATAAATACAGTTCTTATTTGTCAATTAAAAACCAATTTTTAAGAACTCTTGAGAAAACAAAAACTTAGGGACAAATCATAAACATTACAGATCATCCAAGGAATAGTGAGGCTATAACACTAAGCAATATGGAACAGAGCCCTGCCCCCAAAGGGTCAGTCCCTGTGGGAAGTAGAGGGAGGGAGCACTGTCAGGACTTGCTGTGTGCACCAGGGACAAGGTGACATGGAAGTAACAGCTGGTTTCAGAAAAAAGCAAGAGGAGGCCACAGAAGCCAGCCTGACTCGCAGATCCACAAGGCTCTGGCCCTCCCCATGCCTGCACTTGCCAACCTGGGCAATGCGCTTAGCTGTAATTCAGTATCTTCTCTCCAGATGCTTGGACTGGGGCAGGGTGGGATCAAGAGTTCCAGTTTGTGCAAGATACTACATTCATAAGCAGCTTGCTTTTGTTTTCTCTCTGGTAAATTTTATATGCTCATGTTTTCCCTTCCAAACTGGCGCATCAGTAACCTGGCTGTGCATATTCTGAGTAAGTACGAATTTCCCCTCTGAGTCAATCTTCAGCAGAATCCTTCTGATAAGGAGGCACCAAGTAAACTACCAATGCCAAATAAGGCTGCTCCAGGACATGTTGGAGGACACACAAAACAGCTCCAGTGGTGAAGGAAACATTGATGTTGAAGATGAATGGAAAAAGATCGACTACAGTTTTTATATAAAAAGTGAAAGTATTCAAAATATCTTGCAACAGATCTGTATTTTTGAAAAAATTAATGTTTCCTGTGCTGGGTAAATAAAAATCACTGAGATTCAAGGGAAGTGAACTATGTTGGAGAGTAGAAAGGCTTTTTATTAAATATGTTGATTATGAATTATAGGAGAAAAATTTTGTAAAATTTTTCTGATGTTTGTTTTTTAACTATTAAAAGAAATGTCACAGCTCTGAAACCTGCAAATACTGGAAAAGGAAGTATGTGAAATACACAGCTCCATTAGTGTGGCGAGCTAGCTGTGTTGGGAGTATCTTCAGGAGACATCCACCTCCCCACCGCTGGAAGAGGGCTCTCTTTGGGCAGTGATGCTGGGTAACTGTCAGTGGGAGAGGAGTATGTGGGCGTGGCTGCACACAATCACAGGCAATCCATACAAAGAACAGTGGGTGATAAAACTGGGTCTTCTTACGTGACTGCAGGTCCTGCTGCTGCTGCTGCAATAAATAAAAAGCTGGGCGTGGTGGTGCATGCCTTTAATCCCAGCACTTGGGAGGCTGAGGTGGGTGGAGCATTGTGAGTTTGAGGCTGGCTTGGGCTACAACGCAAGTGCAAGGCCGGCCTGAGCTACATAGTGCGACCTTACCTCAAAAAACTAGGGCTGGGAGTTTGGCTCAGTGGCTTCAGCGCCTGACTGGCGGGCGTGAGGCTGTGAGTTCAATCCCCAGCCCCCCCCCCAAAAAAAAAAGAAAACAAGCTCAGGGTATAAGCAGCACTTTATCTTCCAACTCTGGAGATAGAAAGCCCAGGTTCTCCCATTAGCCTGAAACCAAGCAAGCAGGGCTACATTCACTGTGAACCCTCGGGGAAAAGCCATGCCTGTCCTTTTCTGCTTCCACAGACCACCTTTGCTCCTTGGCTTCTGACCTTTCTCCCACATGTTCACCAACAGCACTGAGCCAAGTCGTTCTCAAGCTGTCATCGCTCTGCTCTCCTGTCTCCCTTGTCTACTTTTTAAGACCCTCATGGGTACATAGGGCCCACCCAGATAACACACAGTCTTCCCACCTCCACAGCAGAAGTTAAGCCTATCTACTACCAAGTCCCTTCGGCCATGCAGATGTGTTAACTTTGCATAGCCAAAGGGACTCAAG
The DNA here is from genome assembly GCA_004363535.1 of Dasyprocta punctata. Lineage (NCBI taxonomy): Eukaryota > Metazoa > Chordata > Mammalia > Rodentia > Dasyproctidae > Dasyprocta > Dasyprocta punctata. Next base: position 19,582 of record RJWM01007061.1, on the reverse strand, counting down.
GTCCCTGTATTAAAGCTCAGTCCCCAGGATGGCACCACTGGGAGACGGTGGATCCTTCAGGAGACAGGAGGTGGGAAGAGGGCTTAGGTTGAGGGGCATGGGCTTAAAGAGGATAAGGGGACAGTGGGACTCCAGCCCCTTCTCCTCCGTCCCAGGCCTGGCCATGACGTGACAACCTTGCTCTGCCACAGGCACGCCAGCAAGCTGTGCTGACTCCTCAGGGGTACCAAGCAATAGGACTGAGAGCTTATTATGGACTGGAAACATCAACATTCCCAGCCACTGCACAGCTTTTCTCTTTATGAGTTCATTACTTCAGCTATCTGTCCCAGTGATGGAAAGCTGACTGACACAGGGTCAGCATTCTGGACCCTCACCATCGCCAGTCTGAGGTCCTCCCCTAGCCTGACAGGAGCAGATGCAGGGCCTGTCTGGATGAACACACCCTGCACAGAGGTCCACAGAACCCATACAAATGAACCAGGCAGGAAGCCACAATCGATGGTCAGCAAATAATGTGAGACAACAGAGCAACAAATAGCAGCTTTCAACCCAGCAGCTGACGCAGCTCACCAAAAATGAGCACAGAGATATTAACAGAGCTAAAGAAAGGAACACACACACACACAGACACCACTGGAAGGTATAGCAGGAGGTGGTAATCAAGATACTATAGTAAGTACAAGAATATAGAATTAAAAACAACTAAAAGAAGAAGAAAGTTAGACTGTCTAATTTGGTCTAATCGGAATCCCAGAAACAAGGAAGACAACAGTGAGACAAAGGAAGCATGGGAGAGGGTAGGAGAGAAAGAAAAAGAGACAGAAGGTCAGAGAGACAAATAGGAAATGAATGGAGAATGTTGAAGATTAATGAAAGAATAATAGCTGAGGGTTTTCAGAAATTATGAGAAAATGAGTAGATTCAGGATGCCACTCTCCCATTAGTGGGACAACATACCTTATACTCACCACTTAAAGGAGGAGAGGGTTACACTGGCTCATGGTTTCAGAGGATTCAGTCCATGGTCAACCAGCTGCAAGACAGAAACATACAGTGAAATCATACAGTAGAGCAGCACAGCTCACCCCACAGCAACCATGAAGCAAAGCAAGAAGGGAAGACCCAGGGACAAGAACATACACTTCCAGGTCACACCAGTGACCACCTCCAACCAGGCTCCATGCCTAACTCATGAGAGTTTGGGGCAGTATTTTAGATCTAAACCATCACATTCAGCAAACATTAAACTTAAAACTGTATTAGGCTGTGCTTACTATAGTCATCGTTGCAGCAAGCACCTTTCCGAGGTACAGCTGATAGCACCTTGCTTAGTTGTGACTCAAGTCTCTTCATTTTGGTCCTGGCACATCTCTGAGGCATGTGGAAGCCAGATGGATGCCCACACTGGCACCAACCCTTAAAATCCAAGGCAAACACTTTGTGGAGCCATCCTTGAGAATAAGGAATGGGAACTTATAAATAGAGGCCCTCCTCTGGCATCCTCCACATCCCCAGCAGGGATGCATTCTAAAAAGCACCTCCAGGGTCCCACAGGTCTTGAACCCCAATTTCCACAGTAGCGACCAGATCTAGAGTGGACCTTTGCCTTGGGCCACCCTACCTCCTTGTTTCATTTTTCTAGTCTGCTGTGGTCAGGGTTTACAAGGGAAAGGAATTGATACAGGACATACAATTCATAGACTTATTTTATAATAGTCACCCAAAGAGTCAAATGCAGAAAGAATGCGGGAGATCTGTCCACATACTAGAGACCCAAAGGATCCAGCTGAGGGCCTGGATTCCATGGCAATGTCTTACACGAGTCCAGCTGAAGACCTGGGGCCCAAGGCAGTGTCATCCACGAATCCAACTGGAGGTCTAGAGCCCACAACAATGTCTCATGCAATTTTGTAACAAGGATCTGCACTGGGAAGGTCCAAAGGCCAGTGGTGAAAGCTAGAAAGTCTGCACCAGTAGGATGAAGGATCTCTGCCAGCAGGCTGGGGGATCTACACTGGAGCCAGGAAGCGATGGAAGCGATGCTCAAGGTAAGGACCAGAGCTCCCCCAGAAGTGAACCACAGCCATCCTCAGTGACAGTGAGGTCCTGAGCTACTGTGATGATGAGAACAGCTGAGTTCAGATCAGGAAACCAGTATGACAAGCTCCTCCAGGAGAATCAACAGCATACATCTTCCCTTCCAGTTCTCCTTTTATGCTGTTGGCAACAATTCTCAGGTGGGCCTTCCATGCCCAGAACCACACTGACTCAGTTCAGCTGGGTGTTACAAGTTGCCCACCAGTTGTCAATCCACCACATGGTCCCATTTTTCTTTTCCCTGGCTCAGTTCCTCAGACAAGCCATCTGCTTTCCAAGTCTGTGTCTCAGACTCAGGTAACTGGGAGAGATTCAGAGATAGCACAAAGCATCATCCCATAACATAATATAATATAACTATAAAATGCCAAATAGAGTAGAAAGTCTTGACATTTTCCAGAGAAAAGAGAAATCATCTGTCTTTGTCACTTTCTCCTTGCTGAGACAAATACCCAACCTGAAGGAGGAGTGTGTTGCTCAGGCTCGCGCTTTCAGTCCATAGTTCGCTGTTTCCAAGGCAGGAAGGCGAAGAGCTGCTCCCACCATGGTAGTCAGCAAGCAGAGAGAAGGAAAACCAGGAAGGGAGATGACCTTCTGGTGACCAGACCCCACCTCCTAACAGGAAGACAGCTGTGGAGGCCCCATCACCTCAACACCTTCCAAATGCCCCACCTATGAGCACAGGAGGCTTTGGAGACATCCAGATAGAAACCACAGCATCATCTACAAAGAAAGGATCACTAGAATGGCAGATTCCCCACAGCGAAGGCACACAAGGTGATAAAAAATGCACAGAAAACAGCTGGCATGGTGGTGCACACCTTTAATCCCAGCACTCGGGAGGCTGAGGTAGGCGGAGCATTGTGAGTTCGAGGCCGGCTTGGGCTACAACGCGAGCACAAGGCCGGCCTGAGCTATACAGTGCGACCCTGCCTCAAAAAAACCAGGGCTGGGAGTTTGGCTCAGTGACTAAAGTGCCTGTCTGGCAGGCGCGAGGTTGTGAGTTCAATCCCTGGTGCAAAAAAAAAAAAAAAAATGTACAGAAAACCACCATCAATCTAGAAACGTATTCCCAGCAAAACCATAGTTTAAGAGCCAGAGTAAAATAAGGAAAATTTTAGTTAAATAGAAACTAGAAATGTTACCATGAAAACATGTACAACTTTTTTCTAAAAAAAGTTCCTCCAGAAGTAGAAAAATAAACTTATAAAGATGTTTTGAGATATAAAAGAACAGTAGGAAAAAGAAATTGGCAAACACCTGTACAAACCTAAACAAGTAAAGTCTTTATGACATAATAAGAGTAGTGTCTAACTTGAAGGCTAAAAATACCACAGAAAAATCTTGGACAACAATAAAAATTTTTTAAAAGGGAGCAAAGTTAAAATGTTGCAAGTTTTTATAGCATTTGTAGGGAGCTTAAAATATTAACTTTTCCCCCAATACTGATGATTGAATACAAGGCCTTCATACTAAACTACATCTCCCGCATGCCTACCATCTTTTTTAAATTTTGAGACACAACCTCATTAAGTTGCTAAGTTGCCCAGGCTGAGCTCAAACTTTTTTTTTTAATATTTTATTAATAATAAAAGACAAGACAGAAGAGAATCCCCCATACTTGCTACATTGCCCGCTGTAAAGAGATGCTTGGGTTGCTGACCAGAGGCCTGGCCAAATGGTTGATGTTCCTTGGTTGCTATCAATTTAGCCAGACCTCCGAAACAGCAGGTTGCTGACGGGCGGGGGTGGGGGGTGGGGGGGTGGTGGTTGTGTTTGTCCCTGGTTCCAAGCCTGCGCGCCGGTGCCACTTGGGCCAGGTGGGGGCCCCGAGAGGGGCCCTTCTCGTTCTCCTCCAGGGTCCTGGGGTCAGCTGAGCTCAAACTTTTGATCCTCCTTCCTCAGGTTCCCAGAGTGCTAGAATTACAGTTTTACCTCACCATGCCTGCCCAAGATATTAAATATACATACATATATATATATATATATATATATATACAGCATTTATTCTCAAATGTTTGAAATTTTGAAATCTTATTAATATTTTTATGTTTAAATAAGATTTTAAATTTTCAAACACATTTTCAATCAAACACATTTAAGAATAAATGCAACATTAAGTGAAGAAAAAGAAAACAGCAAGGTGGAACAAAAACAAAAAGAACAAAAACATAAAGTAGGAAAAGTAAGTTTAAACATATCTACAATCACAAAAAGTATAAATGTTCTAAACTCTCTCACTAAAGTGCAGAGAATCACAAATTGGTTTAAAAACTGAAAATAAGTCTATTTGTATGTTGCTTACAAAAGGACTATGTAAATCATATGTGCACAGAAAAGTTTAAATTAAAAGTGTTCACAATGCTATCAATTACATCCTAGCAAAATGTATATTTCCAAATGCTTGGAATAGAAAAATTAGAAATAAGTTCAAGAAAATTGAAAAGGAACAGAGATTAAAAATAAAAGCTGAAATCTTTTTAAAACAAAATCGATAGAAGTGAGGGGGAGTATTTTGAGGGGAATTCATACCAACATGTACTTTTCTCTAATATTTTTTTTAAAAACTTCAAGCAACTGTATTTTTTTATTACACCTTGTCTATTAAGGATATATATATTTTTAACTGAAAACACAAATTTTGTAACATTCTATTAGCATTGTTTTCTTGATAAATATTTTTAAATTTTAATTTAGAGTAAAAATCACCCATTTTTGTGCATGCTCTGAGAATACTGGCAAATGCATAGTCACCTAGCCTCACCAGTCAAGCTACAGTAAAGTCTGCCACCAGTCGCACCCTCTGCGGTGGCGGCACTGTGTTCCGGGCAGCGTGGTGGTGATCTCCGTGCTGTGTGAGCGTCACAGGGTGTGCCTACACAGATCTAGAAGGCAAAGGTCGGCCCTTGGTTTCCTGAAGCAACGAAAAACCATGGTAAATGCAAGAAGGGTAAGGCTGCTACCAGCACAGTGTGCCATACTGCCGCCATTAAAATCGGTAAGTGGGAGTTAAACTGCATCACAGTAAAATAGGAAGCGGTAACATGTACTGGTTTGCATCATCCGCTACCATTAGTGAACACTTCGCAGGGCGCGCCATTGCACGGGCGATGCTTTCGCACGACCCGCTCCGGAGCAGGCGCGTTCACACCAGCAGCACTGCAGACCGCGAGCATCGCGCTGGCCGGGCATCGCAGCCTCCTCGCCCCTTCCTGCAGCAACTCGGAGCCCTCCCCCGGAGTCTGCCCTGTGCGGCTGTCTTGATGTCCTGAGCCGATTCAGACCTCTATCCTTCCCCTCATTTCGACTTTGGGGAAGAGTCTGAGCCACTCGGGGCCAGGTGCAGCAGCTGGGGCGGACAAGCACACAGCCCGGTGGTCTCCCAGGCCTGCCCTCCCTCTGGGGGCGCTCCGCAGCTGTGCTCACCGTATTCGTGATCCACCTCGTAAGGACACAGACAGGACTTCCAGAACTACTTCAGAAAACGGCCAGAACAGGGGGAGTCTGCATGAACCGCGAGGGAGGACTCTCAAGAGTCAGCGACGACGTCTTCTACCACACGGCACTTCTTAATTTATACACTCGGCTTACTTCACCATGTCTCACATACACAAATAGCGCATTTGTATCCCTGGTATGCACATAATGAATATCCCTAATAAATACCCGTGATACAAGCGTACACAAGCAGAACTGAGCTGCACGCGCGTGCATGGAAAGAAAGATGGGAGACAAGTGGGCAGCAACACAAGGTAACTCAAGATAATCTCCACCGGAAGGCGGGTGTGCGGACCAACCCGCAACAAAGGCAGACAGAAAACTTAAACAGAAAAAGATCACACGATATTTGAGAAGTGCTCGCCCATTACCTAAAGTCATTAGAAAAAGATAATTGATGTTTATATTATAATTATGCTTTTTACTTACACTAATTCTACATATATTGTTTTTATCACACATTATATTTTTAATGCTATGCATATAAATTTAAATAGATGAATATGAAACCAGTATAAAGCTGAATAGATATAAAAAATGATTATCGAATTTTAAAAGGCAGTCGAATGCAGATTAGACTGTATCCTGAGGAAAACTTGATTGCCGAATTAGACAACAGTAAGAATCCTCAGAGGACGCAGAGAAAAAGTGCGGAAACTACAGTGTGGAAATCAGGAGCAGTCGCGAGAGCAGAGCCTGCCCTCGTCGGTGTGTCCGTCCCGGCCTCCGGCCCCCACCCCAGCCGGGCTCCCCGGTACCTCCGGGCCCAGATCCCCTCTCACTGTGCCCCCCACCCCGCAAGACCCCCGTGCGGCCCTGACTGCGAGCTTCAGTCCCGGCTGCGCGGCAGTGACCCTGAGAAAGCCCGACGGACACCAGGAGAGGTCTGGTACGAACTCCGCAGGCCTGCGGGTCCGGGGCTCTGGCCGGCCACGGCTTCCCTCCGACCATGCCTGTGACTCCGCGCTCCTGCCCGGCACTGTCCGCCAACGCGGTGGCCTTCACCGACAGGGAAAGCGGGCCGGACGCCCGCACTGTGCACACACACGTACCCGCTGCCTCCTGTCCTCCCGCCGCCCCGCCCAGCTGACCGCAGCCTTCGCTGCGCGCGTCACGCTTTCCCTCCCGAGGTGCGGGACCAGCGACACGGAAACGCAGGGCTCTGCTGCGGAAATGACCGAGAATTTCAGGAAGGCGACCGCGGGCATTAAGCCAAGGCCCGGCCCTCCTCAGCACAGGCCCTAGGGGACTGCACGGGGCCCACCGGCCTCACCACTAGCTTTTCCCCTCTGCGCTCACACAGGCTCTTTTAAAATCACGTTTACCAGCACCGTGAGAGGCTGAGGCAGGAGGGTTGCGAGTCTGAGCCCAGCCTGGGAAACTTGGTGACTTGGTAACCCTGTCTCGAACCTGGGTTGGGGTGCAGTCGGTGCACAGGCCCTGAGTTCGGTTCCCACTGCTGAAAGAAAAGCACCGTGCAGGCCCGCCCCGCCTGTGCTGAGCCTCCTGCTCCCTCCTAACACTCAGCCTGTGCCTCCGCATCTGCCGTCCCCACCCCTCCACCCACGCCTGCCCAGCCCACTCCCCAGCGGCTTCAGCCAGGGGCGGCGTCACCGGAAGTGTGTCCCGGGGCCGCCTGGCCAGCGCCCGCTGCCAACTCCGCAGCTGTCTTTCCATCCTCGCCCTCCTTCCTGCGGCACCGCGCAGCCCGCTGCTTCCCACCTCCTCCTGGCTTCCTTCCTGTCTCCTTGCAAAATCATCCTCCTGGCTTGGCTGGCCGGCGCGCAAGCCAGCCAGCCGCCTTCTCTTCCACTGTGGTGTTTTCCTCAACTTTGTTTTCTGTTTTGTTTTTGTAGCACTGGGGTTTGAATCCGGGGCCTTCGCACTGTGCTACACATCCCGCCCCTTTTTCATTTTTATTTTGAGACAAGTTCTCACCAAGTGGATACATTGCCTAGACTGGGCTGGAATTCGCGGCACTCCTGCCTCAGCCTCATAGTCTCATCCAATGGCTTTAAAAATTGTGCCTGAGTTCACATCTTCAGCCTGGCTTCTCATCGCGTCCATCCACACGCAGTGCTTGCGTGCCCTGCAGGGCGAGAGCCGCCTCTGCCGCTCTCCGCAGCGGGGTCACTGGGCTGTTTAGGAAGTCTTTCCCCAAATACCCCAAAAGCACCCTCTCATTTAGTTTCTACTTATGTTTTTAATTCTCTTTTATCATTTTTAAAATTTTATATATAATCTCAGCAGTTTATTTTATATATAATATTGAACATTTTTAACAGATTATCAGTGGTTTCCAAAAGCAAGTAGGTAATAACTTGAAATCATCTTTTTACAATAGTTTTATGATCAGAAAAGTAATAAATTTTAAGTAAAAATAATATTACACAGGGCCAAATCTGTACTTACACCATAATTTATCACAAGGTATTAAAAAATTGAAACTAATTCTTAACATAATTTTGGATAGTTTTGCATATCTTTTATTTTTAACTCTTAAATAGTTGTTATTTTTCCTCCCCTCAGAATATAAGCTTTATGAAACCAGAGGCTCGTCGGTCTTTTCATACCTCAGTGCTTGGAATAAAGGGCAGGAAGTGCATATGTGTGAGTGCGTGCGTGTGTGTGTGTGTGTGTGTGTGTGTACCTATGCATGGATGTGTGGAGAGAGAACAATTTAATAACTCAATAAATAATTGAATGAATTAGTTGCTTGCTAAGTGGGTTCTCTAATCCTTTATTTTTTCAAGATGTTTTAAATTGCATTTTCAAAATCAGTTAATAAAGTCCAATATATCATTCATCCATAATTATAAAAACTCTGGTTCCACTCACATGACTGTCCAGGAGGCTTCCAGCATAGCTGCAGCCCAAAGATTGCATTCGTACGTGATGTTTTTGCATGTTTTGGCTAAGATGCATTGAAATTCATTTTTTCAGATTAGTCTTTTTTGTTAAGTTTATTGGTACTATTTAGACATACATAATGATCACATTCATCTTAGAGAATTTGTACCTGTACGTGATGTATCTTGATTCCTCTTTTTTTCCCATTCATGTCCTCCCTTCAACCTTCTCTCCTCCTTATTTACAAATCTTTGTTTCCATTTTATTTCAGATTACTTTTTGATAGCTTTGTATTTAGATATATGTGATAACCATGCAGTTATGTTAGACAATGATTATTTTTAACTTGTATTTGATTCAGATCCATTAATTCATTGGAGGAAATCCACATTTTAGCCTATGTAATTGCCCACTTGCACTCGGGGATGAGGGTGTCCATGAGGAGTGTCACTTCAGCATCAGAGAAGAAGGGAACAATCAAGTCTGACCAGCCTGGAGGGCTTTCTACCCCAGGCTCCCTCACTCGGCACCACTGGTTGAGAACTAGAACAGCGTTGAGAGCACAGCCTTCTGGGGATCCAGGAGTGACCTCGCAGGACAAAGGAAGGACAGATATAGGAGGACACTCTATAGCTTTAAGCCTACAGGTGAGAAATAACAGGTGTCAGAACAGAGGGCTGCTAAGTATAGATCTAGGGTATCCCCCAAAGCTCTGTGTGTTCAGAGGAGGACCTTTCGGAAGGAGATTGGGTCATGGGGGTGCTATACCCATTAATGGACTTATCCATTGATATGTTCACAGCTCATATGCTGTTAGGAGCAGCACTGGTCACAAGAGGTAGTCACGAGGGCCTGACTCAGAAGCGCATTTTGCCCCATGTTCCTCCCTCCTTCTCTCTCTGCTTCCTGCCTGCCATGGGTGGAGCAGTCAGTTTTGTTTTTCTGTGCCTGTCTGCCATGCTGATTCTGCCTTGCCATGAACTTAACCCTACAAAACCATGAGCCACATAAACCTCTCCTTTAGTTCGGAAGTGTTGGGTATTTAGTGCCAGTGACAGGAAAGTGACTAATATACAGAACCCTGGTGTGAGCCTTACAAACTGGAGTTTAACCTAGACTGGTAGGCAGGGGCAATGAGAGCTATCCCTGGAGGGGAATTCACTTGCACAGCCTTTGCTCCGGGCCTTGAGGTTCTCTTTTTGGGTCAGCCAGCTTTCAAAGCTGTGACAAAATACCTTAAAGGAGAAAAGGGTTATTTGTCTCACAGTTCCAGAGGTTTTAGTCTGTGTAAGACAGACTAGCTTTTAGGCTTGCAGTCAGGCAAGCCACCATGGTAGAAGGGGGCAGCATGTGGCAGCCAGGAGACAGTGGTAGAGCCAGGGAGGAAGGGTCCAGGGCCTGATGTGGTTCCCATGGGGAACGCACCCGTCTACTAGTGCTCACTCCTACATTCCGTTGCTGACAGTGATGCCACAAAATTATGAATCCATTGTTATGTTTATATCTAGAGTCACCCAACAGCTTCCTGTGCTCATTGGCAGGGCTCTTGGAAGGCGAATGCACTGTGGGGTGAGACGGCTGACTTGCTGTTAAGAGGTGGAGGCTGGGGCTATAGCTCAGTGGCACAGTGCCTGCCTGGCAAGCATGAGGTCCTGAGTTCGATTTGTGGTACAAAAAAAAAAAAAACAGTAAAAGAAAAAGGAGGTGAAGCCTAATCAAAGAGGTGCGCCACAGTTGCTGTGACTGGGAGGGTATATTTGCCACGTTGGCTCCTCCCTTATCTCTCTGCTCTCTGACCATGATGAGAACAGTTTTCCCACCTGGCCCTTCCACCATGGTTTCCTGCTTGCAGCCCCCATCATGGAGAGAAATTGTGAGCCAAAGTAAGCCTCTCCTTCTTTACATTGTGGATATTGAGTATTTTGTCCCAGAGATGAAAAAACAACAAAAGCATCCATCAACAGATAAATCCACTGATGAAATCAGCATCCTCATGATCCCAACACCTTCCAGGGACCCATCCTGAATGTTGCTGTACTGGGAACCGAGCCTTCAACACAGGAGCCTTTGGGGATATTCCATATTTACCCCATGAGCATGACTCTGAGCAGAGACAGCGTGTGCTCTTTCCTGCCAGCCAGCAGAGACAAGACTGTAAGCTCTGGATTTCAGGGCAGCCGACCCTCCAATGGAGCGTGAGACCTGGGGGTCCACTCAGAATCGCTCCTGCCCACACTTCCTTTCTAAATGATGTGGCTTCAGCAAAGATGACTGGGCCTTCAGTGGACCCTTGGGGGACATTCAATTTGAATAAAATTACACATTTGAGAAACATCTCAGAAAAGAAAGAGAATAGGATCTTACAGGCCCAGTCCATGAACAGTGCTTCCTCATTGGTATGAAAAAGTCTCAAGGGCAATTCGGAATCCAAAATTGCTTCACTGACACATTCTCTGGCCAAAGTAAATGAGCAAGCTGATGGAGGGAGAGTGAACAGGACTCGTCTCCTGAGGAAATCCTCCTCCTCATGTCCTCCAGCTGCCTCTCGACATCCATTCCTCCCCTCTCCTCTTGTTATTGCCAAGCTTTTCTTCTCCTCACCTCCTTGTCCAAATCTTTTCCCTAAAACTCCAGAATGCCAGTAGCTCTGAGTAGCTATGTCTTATGAACCAGGGATGCAGATAACAGAGAGTTAAACCTTGGATCCAGACTAAATAAAAAGCTGTAATTAAATATTTCCTAAAATGAGATCAACAAATAGCAAAGAATTTATAGTTCATTTGGGAGCATATAACCCTGGATTACCTGATATGTATCTATCTATTTGGACACACAGAAGTCAAAAGTTCAGATGCTAAACCCTGCAGAACAAAGGATGATTTAACTGACCCAGAAAAAGGATCCGTTCTATATGTTATGGTTTGTGTCTCCCCAAAGCCTCATGTAGTAATGGGGGGTTGAGCCTTTTGAAGGCAGATGAATCTACAGTTTGTGATTGGTTCATGGTCTAGCACTGGGACTGGCAGTGTGAGTGCTGCCTCCACCCTGGAGTGTGTAGCCTACATGCAATATAAGGGAGGGAAAAAGGCATGCTCCTCCCTTTTGACCCTTTGCTTCTGCTGCTTTTGCTGTCTTCCAGATGCCATGAACTATTGTCCCCTGCCATGTGAAACTCTGTCTTGGAGCCAACCCAGTATGAACTGAAACCTCCACAAACTGTGAGGTAAATAAACCTATCCTTCCTTCATTTTGGTGTTGGGTATTTTGTCTCAGCTATGAGAAAAAAGTAACCAAGATTGAATTTGGTACCAGAGGAGTGGGGTGGTTGCTGTGACTATACCTGACCATGTGGTTCAAGAGCCTTTGGGAATGGCTTGTAGGAAGAGTTTGGAAAGGTTCAGAGATGTCACCTGAAAGAGTAGAACTGAACCCCTTAGGCTGTTCTGTATAGGAGGTTCTGGTCAGAGCTCAGAAGACTAGAAGCCTGATAGAAATCTTATTGATAAAGATCAGGCTTGGGAGGTTTCTACTGGGAAGAACTACACTGGCTGCTGGACTCCAGACAGTGTATGTTATGGCCTGGCAAAGAGTTTGTCTGCATTTTGCTCATGTCCAGAGACTTTACCTGAGACTAAGATTAAGGGCAGTGCACTAATTAATCTGGCAGAAGAAATTTCAAGGCAGTCGAATGTTGAGGTGGTGGCATGGCTATTGTTGGGAGCTTTTAGCCAGATTTATGCTGCAAATCAAGAGCAAAGAGCCTAGCAAGATGATTTAAAATGTTGTGATTTTGGCCAGAAAGGAAGCTCCAGTAAATCTGTGGATTGCAAAGATAGATCTGAGGAGATTTCCATTGCTGAGAAGGAACAGGAGAATACAAATGATGGCCTGAGGGCATCACAATAAGCAGCAAGTCTCTACCTTTTCTAGCCTCAAAACTACAAAAGTAAAAGATTTTGCTTGGGCCAGGGATTTAGCTTGGAGGCGTAAGTGCCTGCCTGGCAGGTGTGAGATAGTGAGTTCAATCCCTGGTACAAAAAAAAAAAAAAAAAGATTTTGCTTTGAGGAAGAAGCCACAGAGCACCATGTTCAAGAATGGTGGTAGCAGCCATACCAGGTTCCAGAGTGGAGGCAGTGTAGACAATCTGTTCCTCACAATCAAGTTCAGAGTGCCCAGTGATCCAGGCACTTGACCCCTACTGCCAAGAGAGAGGAAAACCTGGCTACTGCTACAGCTGGCAGTAGACTTTGGTATCATCCACATGGTACTGGTTTTAGGTGCATGCAGAATGCAAAGGTTCTGAGGTTAAAAAGGATTTCATCTGGATTTCAGAAGAAGGTCTGGGAGGCCAGGCAGTGTGCCACTGAGAGGGCAATGCGTGAAGCAGTGAGTGTGAAGCCAAAGCTGCAGTGGAAACCCAGAAGTTTGGAAAATCCAGGAATATGGATCATCTAAGGAAAGCTGCAAGGAAAGAGCAGAGTGCACCTAAGACAGAAGCCATGGGAGCTACAACCACCAGAAGTACTGTAGAGGCCAAATTATGCAAGCCATTTGGAGCTCACAATTTGCCACAGATTGCTTCAGATGCTGCACATAGAACTACAGGACTTAATGTTTGTCCTGCTGGATTTTGGACTTGCTTTGGTCCCATTCCTTTGTATGCCCCAGCTTGTAGCTCTCGGAATGAAAATGTTTATCTTGTGCCATTGAATGTTGGAAGTGATTAACTTTTCATTTGTACAGGGGTACTCAGCTAAGAGTTTGCCTTAGAGCTTGGAAGAGGGTTCAGCCTTGGACTTTTCAGCAACACTGAGACTTTGGCAACTCTTAGAGATGGACTAAATCTCTTTTGCATAAAAAATATGCATGAGTCTTTGAGGGGCCAGGCAGAATGTTATGGTTTGTGTCTGTATGTCTCCCTAAAGCCTCATGTAGGCATGGGGACAGGCTTCTAGATTTTATGATTGCTTCATGGTCCAGTGTTGGGATTATGGGTGTGAGTGCTACACCTGCTCTGGGGTGAGTTGTCTACATTCAATATAAGGGACAGAAAGAGTCTTCTGTGCACACTCCTCTCCTTTTGCTGTCATTGCTTTTGTTGTCTTCTACCATGAACTGTTGCCCTCAGCCATAAGCCACCCTTCCTTGTGCCCAGCTGATTATGGACTGAATCCTCCATAAACTGTGAGCTAAATAAACCTTTCCTTCCTTAATTTTGGGCATCAATATTTTGTCTCAGCAATGAGAGAAAAGTAGCCAAAACATCATAATAATGTGGGTGGCTAGAAAAGCAGTCAACCTCCCCCCCAAAAGTCATACTCAAAACATTTCCAGTAATAATTAATCGAGCTAGACCTGGTGGTCCACACCTATAATCCTAGCACTCTAAGAGGCTGAGGCAGAAAAAGCAAAAGTTCAAACTCAACCTCAGCAACTTAACTACTTAGCAAGACTTTGTTTCAAAATAAAAATTTAGAAAAGAACTGGGGATGAACCTCAAAGCAAAAGCTCTGGGTTCAATCCTGGGTACCACAAAAACATTAACTGAACCACAGTTCAGATTGATGGGGGTCCTCAGAGGAGGGCAGCAACACTCAAGATCCTGCCAGATCATAGTACTCCGAAACACTTGACTCAAAGTGCTCCCTCTGTATCACACAGGATGCTTATCCTCATTGGCTCCTGGCAGATGGGGAACACAGTTCACCCCCACTCGGCTGTCAGCGCAGGTGCAGCTCTTGCTTCCTGGAAGTCCTCCCCATGCCACCTTCACAGAGCCCACACCAGCAGTGCACCTTCTTCTTGTCCAGGGCAAACATTTCTCTTGCAGTTTAGTGCAGACACAATCATTAGATGATCACCCACCTCATTCAGGAGCAAAGATGTTGGGGGAAAAGGGTTTCCTCTAATTGTGCTCAGCCTTACCAGGAAAAGGGCATAAAAGTTCAGAAGTTTAACTCATTTATCCAGAACACAGCCCATTATTCATGGCACCAGAGGGCCGAACTCTGTGCTGGTGAACAGAAAGCTGTCTACACTAATCTTACTTCCTCCCAGGTACAGCTGAGATTTCTCTAATTTAATGGATATTGTGGACAACAGGCACCAGATTACCTTGCAATCTCAACACCTTTTTATGAATTGACCAAGTTCTAGGAAGGAGAACCCGCCGTTCAGAGAGCCCAAAGGAGCTCAGGCCTGGATCCTCAGAAAGCCCTTGGAGGGCTTTTTCTTTTGGGAGCGGGGGTTTGTTCTGGTTACTTTGTTTGTTTATTTGCTTTTGCTACAAGAAATGGACCCAGTGCTTTCATGCTGAGTGGCACCCCTAGATCCTCTATTACATTTTAAAGTCTCTGAGCCACTGGGCTAGAACACGTGATGCTGCAGCTGAGCGTCCCGGGGTACCGAGAGTACAGATGTATGCCCTCTGCCCGGCCAGACACACGCAGCTTTGACTGCAGAAACTGTAGAAATCCCCTGGTCACTGCAGGCTGCAGGCATGAGCTGCTGCTGCACACACAAGTCTTCCACAGTGCTGCTGAGCCTGTCCGAGGCACCTCCTGCCTTGCAGACACAGTGCTTCTCAGTGCACATGTCCTGCTCTGTGTGGGAGACCTGGGCTGCTCCTCAATGGAGCTGACAAGACTGATTGAAGGCTATGAACCCATGGCGGCCAGTGACCTCAGGGCTTCTTTAAACCCTGATCTTCCACCAAAGCGAAGTCAGCAGATGCAAACACTCCTGTGCCTCCTGAGGCTTGGCCCCCTTCCAGGACCACAAGGCAGCTCAGCCAGACCACAGGCTGGCTTTGGGAGAACCTGTGCTTTGAGATGCTCTGGAAACACTCCCGCCAGAAGCCCAAACACAGTGCGCTAAGGACATTGTACATGGATTCGCACTTCCTAGACGGGGATCTGTTATCGAGATTGGTGTCCATGTGAAAGAGATTAGATGACCTAGAAATGGCGGTGCAGTACTCCAGGAGGCCGAGGCAGGAGGATTGCAAATTAAAGCCCTGCTTGGGCAATTTAGCAACTTAGTGAGACCCCCTTCTCAAAATAAAAAAAGGTGAAGTGTGCAGCTCAGTTTGAAGGTCCTTCTGTTCAGTCCTCAGTGCCTGGGATGGTGGAGGTTGGGGGAGGTACTCTGGAAACTAAAGGAAGTGATCTAGCAGATCGGTTTGCCAAGGTTACTATTCTACCTGAACCCTCAAAGTGTAAGTCTCAAAAGTGATTATAAAATATCGATGTTTAGCCCTTGGTTTTGAAAAGGAAAAATGGATCAAATCTGGCTGCGACCTTCATTTAACCTTGGGCACTCTTGGGAGAGCTGCTCAGTGCCACCAGTGATTTCCAAGTGATAATAAATAAGTTTCTCCATGAACAGCTCATCATGGAACAGACAAATTGGCCAGTCATGTCTTAGATCAACAGTGAAGAGTAAACTTTAAAAAGACAGCTGAGGTCACTTTTAGGTCGTGTGTCCTCTGTCAACAACATCCTACTGGAAAAGCCATAAAGATGGGGCACGGCCAGGACCCAGACCTTCAAGTCCTTTGAACACCTTCGGGTGGATTTTATCCAATGTCTACTCTCCGTGGGACTCAAATATGTTTTAGTTACTGAATGTTTATTTTGAGGGTGGATTAAAACATTTCCCTGCAGAAAAG
Source organism: Dasyprocta punctata (assembly GCA_004363535.1). Taxonomy (NCBI): domain Eukaryota; kingdom Metazoa; phylum Chordata; class Mammalia; order Rodentia; family Dasyproctidae; genus Dasyprocta; species Dasyprocta punctata. Next base: position 3,464 of record RJWM01007061.1, on the reverse strand, counting down.
TTACAGGCCTTTTAGTCGCTAACAAGCTATTTAATTCTGTTTCCAATGCTGGGCATCCTGAGCTTTGTATAGAGTGACTGAGGCTCGCATATTACAGAAATCATTACTTTTAAAACTCTGTAAGGTGTTATCCCTTACTGAAAGACACTATGCTATGCTCATCACCCACAATCCTCCAGAGAAGTCAAAAGGATGAGAGCATCCTGGAACTAAAATTACCCTAACTACCAGGAACCCTAAAGGCCCCTGCCCGCAGGTGCCCTCCTGGCCACTGAGACCACATGTGCACTGAGACTCAGTGGTCATCGCCGTGGAATTAATGGCTGGAAAGCCCGTGCAACTCGGGGATAGTGCCACTCACACCAGCCTTGGTTTCCTGCAGGAGACGCAGCAAAACATCGCAACGCTATAGTGGACAGGAGCTAGCAACTTCCTGGGTCCTTGTCCATCTCCATGATCTTCCACCACGAGCTCTTGTCTGTTAGAAGAGTCCCTCAGATGCTGTCATCAGGACTCAGTCCTTGGACTCACATTTTCAACTACAGAGAAATTCAGAATCTCATGTAGTTGGGGAACCTCTCCCAGAAGCAGCTAATCTCCCAAAGCAAGCAGCTGGCCCAGACTGCACGTGAGCCGAGGACAGTGGGTGGCAGGCAGGGGAATGAGGCCCTGTCCTGACTCTTGCTCTGTGTGAGCTCCTGTCTGCAGTCATTCTTCTTGTCCTCTTGTCACCCACTCATTGTGATTCTTTTCCTCTTCCTGCCCTTCTCACAGGGTGCTAGGTCACGGTGTGCTCACAGTGCACTCTTCCTGGATGGTCCCCAAGAGTACCCCTGCCTTCAGCCTGACTCCAGTCATTACACACTGTCACTCAGACCACTGTTAGCTCTCAATTCAAACTCAGCAAATGTTGTGAAGCACTGAGCCAAATACCACCTAGCAGAGACTGATGAGACCCTAAGATATAGTCCAGCTGGGCGGGGAGCTCAGCCACAGAGCACTTGCTGGCATGCAGAAGTCATGAACTGTTTCCCAGCACCACAACACACACACACACACACACACACACACACACACAGCCCCATTAAGAAAAAGCCTTGATTTTAACCATACGATGTACACACCTCCTTTTATGTAAGCCACACCCCTCCTTCGTGGCCAGGATGCTTGGTCTTTTTTTTTTCTTTTTTTTTTGGCAAAGATTAATACCTCTTGCACACTGGTTCTGGAATTCTGAGACGTGTCTTAACACAGAGACCTAATTCTATAAATCACTAAGGTTGGAAATTTGGACTCAGAATTGAACTCCAAAATGAGCTCACACTTGATTATTTCAGGCATGCTACCTGAGGGAAATCACTGACTCATTGTTTATGCAAACAGTCAGCACACTGTCCCCGTGCGTGGGAGACAGACACACAGAGAAAACTGTGGAAACCTATTGCTAGCTCTGGCAGGAGTCCTCGTGGATGCCACCTCTTCTCCAGAAGGAATGCAGGTCAGTCTCTATACACTGCCATGAGTGGATGGACAACTGCCTCGGCTCTGGAGTCTGCACTGGGTAGTCAAGGTGGCATCTGTACCATCGCTAATGCAGGTTCCTGGATCAGTAAAATAGGCAAGGTGGACCAGACTCACAAGATTGCCCTGTGGAGTTTGTTCTCTTTGCCAGAGCTGGCCAACTAGAGTTCCAGGTTTTGAAGGACCATACTGAGACTAGTAACGACGTGTACTGTTGTCACCATAGTCATGATGCTAGAGCCCTGAATTTCATCCGAAACTTCAAAGGCTCCACGAAGGCCTTGTTTTTCCAGGTGACCTCTAGGAAGCTACCGCAGTAAAACGTCAAGAAGACCTTGCAACGTGGTGGACAATGGAGGTCACCGGACAATGTGTGAGCAGTGAAGACCTGGAGCTCTGCCTTGCCCTGAAGTGGTCAACTTTTCACAAGAGTGAGGATGACCGATGTGAGGACTAAATACTGAACACAGCGTGAAAACAGACCCCACACAGGCTGCCACCAGCTGCCTGGGAAGCCAAGCTGTGACATGCAGTGACCGGCCTGGGAAGCTGCCCGCTGTGCCTCAGACTCGTGGGAAGTGAGGCCCCTGTGTCCAGTAGCAGCCCAGGATCCAAATGACAGCCATGACAGTGATCAGCTCCAATGATGGGGACCTAATAACTGATGACTTCCAGAGTCACATCCCCACGTCTAACTTGGGACAGATGGGGAAAACCATCATGGACCCCAAACCATAGGCCCCACTCCATTAACCCACCCCGGCTTTCCTGTACCCAGAGCCTTCTCGTCCCCTTGCAGAGGATTCCCACACCTCTGCTTGCCTGTGACTCATCACAGCACAGGTGCAAGGCTGACCCCTCGCTGCAGCAAGCACTGTGTAAGTAATGTTTGGTGTCTTCATATGATCAGATTTCCTTCATTTCCCCCTGGGAGATACGTATTCCTTGACATGTGTCCCCTTGCCCCGGGCAGCTCAGGTGGCAGAGCTGTGGCCACAGAGCAAGTGACAAAGCAAGACTGAGGTGGCCATACAAGACAGCAGCTTGTCTTCGTGTCCCCTAATCTGTGGTGACATCTGACCCCATTGCTGAGTTCCACTCTTAGAATCAGGTCACTCGAGCCAGGCCTCACTGGAGAGAGGATTACACCAGAGGTGAAGGCCACACTGTCTGCCACGCACGGGAGCTGACCAGCTTGGCGATATCCAGTGGTAACATGACCATTTTATGGTGGCTTGTCCATTTGTTTTCATCATTTAAAAAAATCTTTAAATACCATTTCCATGTGATTACTTTGAATTTCCACCATATCATTTCACAAGCTGTAACTGTCCTTTTACCTGCTGAAAGAGATAGAGGCTTGTGACGTTACTATTTTTTTTTAATTTTATTTGAGCAAAGAAAAACAAAACAAACAAAAACTACAACAACAACAACAAAAAAAATGACATATATAGTAAAAACAACAAGCAAAAGAGACAAGCAAACAACTAGAGTAAATACACAACATTGCAGGTTTACAAAACCGGAAGATAGAAGCTTGACAATGGTTGCAATTTGCACATCGTTATCTTTAAAATGGTTTCTTATATTAACAGATATAGACATGCAAGATTGATCCAATCATATGAGTATTAATTGTTCCCTCTCAATAACGAATACATTGAGCAGTGTTCTTTTTAGTTATCTTACATATACACATATACAGGTTTATATCCCCTCCTCTTCCCTTTTTCCCTTTCTGCCCATTCCCCTCCCAATTGTCTTTGCTCTTTGAGCTGTTCTCTACCCTTCCACAGTATCCATTGTAGACTCTGAATCACATATACTTTTTCATTTCTTACACTAGGGAGACAATACGGTATTTACACATGTGGGTTTGATTTATCTCGCTTATGAGTATGGTCTCAAGTCGTGACCATTTACTTATAAAAGTCTCAATA
>RJWM01007060.1:0-80346 GCA_004363535.1 Dasyprocta punctata | reverse complement strand
AACAGGAATTCAGAAAAAAGCAGGGGTTGCTATTCTGTTTGCGGATAAAGTCAATTTTAAGCCAAGACTAATTAAGAGAGACAAAGAAGGTCAGTATATCTTGGTAAAGGGAACAATACAGGAGGAAGAGATAACAATCATAAATACATATGCAGCAAACGTTAATGCACCCAGTTATATTAAACAATTATTGTATTAAGGCACATGAAAAATCAAATAAGCCTTAATACAATTGTATTGGGAGACCTCAATAGCATGCTGTCACAAAAAGATAGATCAACAAGACAAAAAATCAATAATGAAATATTAGAACTAAATCAAACTTTTGAGCAAATGGACCTAGTAGATGTCTATAGAGGCTTACATTCCACAATATCAGAATACACATTCTTTTCAGCTGCACATGGGTCATTCTCCAAAATAGACCATATAAAGGCTCATAGAACATACTTAAGTGAATGTAAAGGAATCGAAATTGCCCCATGCATGCTATCAGACCACAGTGCAATGAAGTTGGAAATCCACACCAAAGGAAACCACAGGAACTTCATCAACACATGGAAATTAAATAGCACCATACTGAACAATCAGTGGATCACAGATGAAATTAAAGAAGAAATTAGACAGTTTTTATAGCTGAATGACAATGACAATACAACATACTTGAACTTGTGGGACACAATGAAAGCAGTCTTAAGAAGGAAATTTATAGCAGTAAATACCCATATCAGGAAAACATAGCAAGCTCATATAAATAACTTAATATTGAACCTCAAACTTCTAGAAAAAGAAGAGCAGGCTAAACCAAAAGCTTGTACGAGGGAGGACATTATAAGGATCAAAGCAGAAATTAACACATTGGAGACTAAAAAAAAAATACAAAGAATCAATGAATCAAAGAGTTGGTTCTTTGAAAGATTAAATAAAATTGATAAACCCTTGGCCAACCTTATCAAAAAAAGAAAATAAAAGATTCAAATCCATGCAATTAGGAATGAAAAGGGTGAAATCATAACAGATCCTGTAGAAATCTAGAAAATCATCTATACCTACTTTGAAAACTTGTATTCTAGCAAGATGGAAAATACAGAAGAAATGGACAGATTCCTAGAACATATGAATTTCCAAAGTTGAATCAAGAGGATATAAAAATCCTAAACAACCCAATATCAATAAATGAAATTAAGGATGCAATTAAAAACCTATCAACAAAGAAAAGCCCAGGATTCACTGCTGAATGCTACAAGAAATTTAGTGAAGATCTAACACAACTACTTCTCAAACTTCAATGAAATTGAAAGGGAAACAATACTCTCAAATTCATTCCTGGAAGCAAGCATTACTCTGATTCAAAATTCAGAGAAGTACCCAACTCAGAAAGAGAATTACAGGCCAATCTCCCTAATGAACATTGACACAAAAATCTTCAGTAAGAGACTGGCAAACAGACTGCAGCAAATTGTCAAAAAGATTGTGCACCATGATCAAGTGGGATTCATTCCAGGGATGCAGGGATGGTTCAGCACACTTAAATCCATAAATGTAAAACATCACATTAACAGAGCCAAGGATAAAAATCATGATTATCTCAATCAATGCAGAAAAAGATTTTTACAAAGTCCAGCACCCATTCATGATAAAAACTCTACAGAAAATTGGAATAGATGGTCTCTACCTTAATCTGATAAAAGCCGTCTAAGACAAACCAACAGCCAACATCATACTAAATGGACACAACATGAAAGCTTTCACTCTAAAATCAGGGACAAGACAAGGATATCCACTGACTCCACTCCTATATAACTTAGTCTTGGCAATTTAGCCAGAGCAATTAGACAAGAGAAAGAAATAAAAGGAATAAACATAGGAAAGGAAGAAGTTAAAATATCATTATTTGCAGATGACATGATACTTGATCTAGGAGATCCCAAAAGCTCCACCAAAAGACTTCTAGATTTAATAAGCAGTTTTAGTAATATAGCAGGATACAAAGTTAATACTCAAAAATCAATAACCTTCTTGTACATGAGTAACAATCTCACTGAGAGAGAAATCAGGGAAACAATACCTTTTACAATAGCATCAAAAAATGAAATACTTAGGAATCAATTTAATGAAAGATGTAAAAGACCTCTATACTGAAATCTATAGTACTCTGAAAAAGGAGATTGAAGAAGATATTAGAAAGTGGATAGATATCCCATGCTCTTGAGTAGGAAGAATCAATATAGCAAAAATGGCCATACTTCCAAAACTGTTGTACAGATTAAATGTAGTCCCAATCAAAATTCCAATAACATATCTCACAGAATTAAAGAAAACAATCCTAAAATGTATATGGAACCAGAAGAGACCTAGAATAGCAAAGACAGTTCTGGGCAACAAAGACAAGATGGGGGCATCACAATTCCTGACCTGAAATTATACTGTAAAGCCACTGTGATAAAAGCAGTGTGATACTGGCAAAAAAAAAAAAAAAAAAAAAAAACCCACGAAGATCAATGGAGTAGATTAGAAGATGCACAAACAACAGCAAACGTATTAAGCTACCTTATTTTTAACAAAGGTGTCAAACACGTTCATTGGAAGATAGCCTCTTTAATACATGGTTTTGGAAAAACTGGCTTTCCACATGCCAAAGATTAAAACTGGACCCATATCTTTTACTGTGTACTAAGTTAAAATCTGAATGGATTAAAGATCTCAACATTAAAACAGAAACATTAAATCTGCTGCAAGATAGAGTAGGTAAATCTCTTAAAGACATTGGTGTAGGCAAAGACTTTATGAATAAAAGCCGGACTTCACAGGAACTATCACAAAGAATCAACAAATGGGATCTCATCTTATTGAAAAGTTTTTGCACAGCAAGAAAAACTACCAACAGAGTGAAGAGACAACCCACAGTATGGGAGAAAATGTTTACCAGCTGTCCTTCAGATAAAGGATTATTATTGAGAACATATGAAGAATTTTAAAAAATCAGTCCTCCAAGATTTAAAGACCCAATCCAAAACTGGGAATCTGAGATGAACACACACTTCTCAGATGAAGAAGTACAAACAGCAAATAAATACATGAAAAAATGTTCAATAGCACTGGTCATTCGAGGGATGCAAATGAAAACAACACTGAGATTCCATCTCACCCCAGAAAGAAAGGCTAGTGTTAAGAAGTCAACCAATAACAAATGCTGGAGGGGCTGTAGAAAAAAAGGAAATCTTCTCAACTGTTGGTGGGAATGAAGACTAGTGCAATCATTGTAGAAGTCAGTGTGAAGATTCCTCAAAAAGCTAGGATTGGGAGTCCCATTTGATCCAGTTATTCCCCTTCAGGTATCTTCCCAAAAGAACTAAAAATATCCTTCCACAGTGATATATGTCCACTTATGTTTATAGCTGCACAGTTCATAATAGCCAGATCTTGGAAATAACCTAAATGCCCCTCGACTGAGGAATAGACAAAAAAGATGTGGTATTTCTATATAATGGAATGCCACTCAATTATAAAGTACAATAAACTAGACACTTTCACACTTAAATGGATGCACCTTGAAAATACACGTATCAGTCAACTAGTCACATTTATATTACCATTGTATTATTACACTTGTGTGACAAACTGAAAGAAAATCTATGTATGTATATAAAATTAACTAAGATAGCTAAAGAAAATGAATTTTGAGTAAAAAATAGTTTTCACAGGGTGACTTTCAGATTTCATTTTTAGTGTGAATTGTTCTTTTGTAAATAATATAGCATTCAGAATATTTGTGTTTCTTGCTGATGTTTTTCTAATGTCCTATACATTCTTTTTCACTATAAAATAAAAAGAAAAGGAAAAAGACCAAAAGAAAAGAAAAAACAAAATTGTGAAGAAATTTGGTTCTTCATGATACCATAAAATTTATTATAGAAAATTTGCAAGCAATGATGAAGAGTAGACATACAGATTTGATTTTATTAATGTCTTCTTCCTCCATTTTTCTCTTGCTCACAGTTGATAAGCAAATATGTGTTGAGTCATAAACCTCAAAATCCTTTTGCTGGAGTTCTAACTCCTAGCACCTGAAAAGTGACTATATGGAAACAGGGTTATGGAAGAAGTAATTTGTGAAGGTTAAAACATTTTGGAATAAGGTGAGTCCCTATTCCAATATAACTGATGTTTTTATAAAAAGGGTAATTGGATACAGATACACAGAGATAGAAACCATATGAATATGAAGGCTAAGAAAGAGGTACTGGTTCTACAAGTTAAGGGTTAAGAATGACTTCTATCAAACCACCAGACACAGGGGAAAGAAAAGGAACTGGCTATTCCATGTATCTCTGAGGACTAGCTAACATTGGTCTCTAACTTTGTTATGGGTATTGTCCTGTGTCTCCCCCAAAGCCTCATATAATCATGGACAGGTCTGAGTCTGGTGTTTCTGATTGATTTGTTGTTTGATGCTGGGACTGGTGATATGAGTGTTGCACCCACCCAGGTGTGGAACCCACATACAGTATAAGGGTGAGAGGAAGGCGTGCCCCCTCTCTCTTGCCCATTTTGTGCCTTACTGTTTGGCAGCCACTGTGAATGGCATGGCTGTCCCACCATGCCACTCTACCTTGTAGCCAGCTGAATATGGACTAAACCCTCCAAGAACTGTAAGATATAAACGTTTCTTTCCTTCATTTTGGGTGTTGGGTGCTTTGTCCCAACAACAAGTGAAAAGTAATCTAGACAGAATTTGGTACTAGGAGTGGGGCCATTGCTGTGACTATTCGTGACCATATGGTTCAAGAGCCTTTGGGAATGGTTTGTGGGAAGAATTTGGAAAAGTTTGGGGATGCTGAAACAGCTTAGGTTGCCCTGTATGGGAGATTCTGAACAGAGCACTGAAGACCAGAAGGCTGATAGCCTGCCACTAAAGACAAGGCTTGGGAAGTTTCTGCTGGGCAGAATGTCTGCACTGGTTGTTGGACTCCACACAATGTGTGTTGTGGTTTGGCAGAAACTTTGCCTGCATTTTGCTCATGTCCTGAGACTTTGCCTGAGACTGAGATTAAGGGCAATGGACTGATTAATCTGGCAAAGAAAATTTCAAGGCAGTCAAATGTTGAAGCGGTGACATGGCTATTGTTGGGGGCTTTTAGTCAGATTTATGCTGCAAATCAAGAGCAAAAATCCCAGCATGGTGATTTAAAATGTTGTGAGTTTGGCCGGAAAGCAGTGGACTGTTAAGATAGATCTGAGACCTCTATTGCTGAGAAGGAATAAAGAAATAAAAAAGATGGCCTGGGGCCATCCTGGGTAGCAGTGGGCCTCCACCTTTTGCAGCCTCAAACTGGCAAAGGTGAAACAGATTTCTCAGAGAAAAAACCTGCAGAGTGCCATATTCCAGAGTGGCAATGGAGGCCACAGGAGGTTTCAGAATGGTGGTGGCTGCACCAGATTCCAGGATGGTGGCAGCATAGATAATCTGTTCCTCACAATTAGGCTCAAAGAACTCAGCCATGCAGGCAGTTGACACCTACCAAGGCAGAGGAAAGCCTGGAAGTGCCATGGGGTGGAGTCACTCAAGTCTTTTGGAGCTTACAACCAGATTGCTTCAGATGCTGAGCATAGAACTCTAGGATTTAATGTTTGCTCTGCTGGATTTTGTACTTGCTTTGGTTCCAATGCTTTGTATTCCCGTTTGTAACTATTGGAATGGTAATGTTTATCTTGTGCTTTTATATGTTGGAAATGTTTAACCTTGTTTTCATTTGTACAGGGGGTTACAAATAAAGTCTGTCATAGATCTTGGAGGAGATTTGGGACTTGGATTTTGCAGCAATGCTGAAACTCTTAGGAGTTTGGCAACTCTTGGAGACAGACTAAATGTCTTTTGTATAAAGGATATACATAGTCCTTGGAGGCCAGGGGTGGAATGTTATGGGTATTGTCCTGTGTCCCCCCAAAGTCTCATGTAATCATGGGTGGGGCTGAGTCTGGTGTTTGTGGTTGGTTTGCTGTCTGATGCTGGGATTGGTGATGTGAGTGTTGCACCCGCCCAGGGATGGAAGTCACATACAGAGTAAGAGTGAGAGAAAGGCATGTCCTTTCTTTCTTGCCTGTTTCATGCCTTGCTGTTTGGCAGCCACCAGGAAAGGCTGCCCCACCACACCATCCTACCTTGCAGCCAGCTGAATGTGCACTAAAACCTTCAAGAAGTGTAACAAATGAACTTTTCCTTTCCTAATTTTGGGCATCAGGTATTCTGTCTCAGCAATGAGAAAAAAGAAACCAAGACAGACTTCTAGCTTCCAAGACTGTGACACAATAAATTTATGTTTTTTTAACCTACCTGACTTGTGGTAGTATGTTGTAGCAGCCTTACATAATTAATGGAGCAAGTTATGATACATGTTGTCATTTAGATTAGAATATTCTGCTAAGCCCTCCTGTGTTCAGAGGTGGGGTTTTTGGGTAGTGACTAGGTCACAGGTCAAGTTACTCATCAGTGAATTAAGCTATAGAATGTACTGTTAGGAGGTAGGACCTGGTCAGAAAAGGCAGATAACTGGGGTCTTAACCTAAAATGGTATAATCTTGTCTCTGCATCTTCCCTCTTTTCTCTGGTCCTGGCTTCTATTAAGTGAATAAGTTTCATCTGCTATGCCCCTGTGCCATGAATTTATACCTTGGATCCAGACAACCATAGACTGAAAATGGGAGTCAAAATAAACTGCTCAAACTCTAAACTGTGAGTGTCAGTTATTGTATTTCGTGGGGAGACAGTGTCTATGTTTGTTCTCCAAAGAGACATAAGGGTAAGGGCAAAGTGTACTAAAAATTTGAGGCTATAAAAAGGACTTCCAACCCCAGCTTTTGAAACATCTGTATTAACAGTGTAGTAGAAAACCAAAAGAACAATTAGAAAATTAATTTAGGATAAGAGAAAGAAACTTTGTGAGATAATAGTAAAAAATAACAATAAATGAAATTTTAGGACTATTGTTTCACGAGTGATTGATTTTCCTAGTGATTTCACTGGTATTTGGGGCAAAGATGATTTTAAATAGTACAGGAAAAAGAAAGAAGCAGGAGTCCAAATTCTTTATCCATTGAGGACAAAATCATTATTTCTGTACAAATAAATATTTGTTAGGTGGAAGAATGAATAAATAAGTGAAATCTAGCAAAGTTTTAGGTATTCTTACGTGTCATGAGTAGATAAGAGCTTATTTTATATGAAGTTAAATGAAAGTAAAAACATTTCCAACAAATGAGATGTATGTAGTAAAATCTAAGTAGGGAAAAATAAAGATTTAAAAGAGCTTCACAAATTTTAGAAGCCCATGGCACTATACAAATCATGAACCCCATTATTAAAATTTACATTATCCTGTGGCCTACTTGTAAATTGCTATTTTTAAATTTTCATATATTATAATAACAACTCATCAACACAGAGAAGACTTAGTAGTTTTGAATCTTGGATAGATCTTCAGTACTAAAGTAGTACAATTCCAGCAGAATCAGTATATTTATGTTTTCTCTATGAGGAAGAATGTGGATAATACCAGAAAGGGCACTGTTCTGTTTCTCCTCTAAGATTTACCTAATGTTTGGTTTCTCTCAAAAGGTGTATTACTTATATACAGCACACACATTCCCAAACTAATATATATATATATATATATATATATATATATATATATATATATTTATCTATGTAGACATGGGCAATATGCCAGAACAACTGGCACCTGCTGAGAACAAGTAGATGCCTAATAGAATCACTCTGGAGTGCTTTCTTTACCCCAAGGGGCCAGCTGAGAATGAAGAAAATTGAGTTCTCTTACTCTTATTCCAGCAAACCATGGCAAAGAATATATAAAGTTATTAACAGAATCAACCTTCAGCTTCCCTTCTTACCTTACTCCTTTTAAGGTTATTACAGATAAAGGAAAGGAAAATAAATCAACACTTCTCTTCAATTATTTAATGGTATTTAAGGAGTTCTTTGAAGAGCAATATTATAAGTGGGTTGAAGTAGGATAGCAGTTATGACGTAGATATCTATTCCTACAAACTTGAGTTGTGTCATGCTCCATACTCTAGAGAAGCCTGCATGAAATTTAATCAGAGAGATAAGCCAGGAAACAGCAATAGTGCCTCCACATCACATAAAACATTCATTATCATAAATAAATGATATATGATACAAATATTATTGCTTAGTAACTAATGGCCAACATGCAGGCTAAGTCTATGATCTATGTAAGATTTTTGGAATTCAATGCCAAATACACACCGGAGTATTTCTTTGCTTTAAAATTTGAAAAGTTTGTAATCGTTAGGCAGAAATACCAGAATGTATGAACTTCAGCTGAAAGCTAAAGAATATCATTCTACTTCATACTTTATTTGGATTAATATAGTGCGTTCACACCATTAAAGATAAACATTCAAGTTATACAAAATGGAAGAATATAAAGAGAAAAGAATGATTCAAAGACAAAATAAAATACCTCAGAGAAACACACTTAATGCAATGGCTAATTTGACATGTCAATTTGACTGGGCTACTGGGTGTCAGGATATTTTGTTAAGAAATATGCTGGATGTGTCTGTAAGAATGTTACTACAATGAGATTAAGAATTCAGTCATTAGACTCAGTAAAGCAGATTGCTCGCCCCCTCATTGTAGGGGGGCTCCTTTTAATAGATTTTTCCTACATAAAAAACAAAATCAAATGAGGAAAAATTCACCCTCTCTGTCAGCAAATGAGTGTGTTTCATCACTGATCTAATTCTTTCTTCAGACTCATACTCAAACTGGAACTACAGTAGAGGATTTCCTAGTTCTCCAGCTTCTCATTGCAGGTCTTGAAACTTATCCTCTATAAACTTGTGAGTTAACTTCTTAAAATAAATGAAACATACCTCATTTTATATTACAGAAAAATATGTATTTTATTGTTCTATTTCTATAGAGAACAAAAAAAAAGTAATTAAAGTTGATCACTGCAGATTGCATATACACATATTTGTGGCTATGTAATTTTGAAGCGCTGTCAACTCACTGACAGAACAATTCATTAACTAAAATGCTACCAAAAAAAGGGCAGAAAAATACTATGACAATATGATGAAACAGTTAAGGGATATTCCTTAACATTAACTCATCTTATACACATTATTCACATTGGAAATAGTGTCACACACATTACAGCATAAATATCAAAACATTAAACAATTTTATTATCACTTCCATCTATGTATGAGTTCTTCAAAATTTTCAGAAACATATATAACTTTATAGAAATATTTTTTCACATGTTTAATTCATGATAGTGTTTTAACCACAAACATAATTCTAAATAGATCATTGATCTTCAATAGAATAAAATCAGAATCATTCAAGGTTTTTACAGGCTTCTAGGACCAACAATAGACATGGAACCATTAACAAGAAAACTGAAGGGAAACATTATCCTTTGAATGTGAGACTTCCCAGAACGAAAACTCGAGAGTTACATGTCAAAAGCTTGTCCTCAAAGGCAGTTAAAATATAGTTAAAATAGAAATGTGTGCCATAAATTAATTGTAATGCCTTCCAAAATGGAGACTAGCTCCTCTGAGTCTTTAAAACAAGTCCTTTGAAAGAACAATGATTGCATAATTCATATCTCATTTCATAGATGTGTGTCTTTCTCCCTCCATCCCTCTCTCCCTTTTAAAATGAATTTGACACACATTAAAAAAGATAATTTTGAAATTTTGGATTTTTTTCTTCAAACATATTTTGATCATCGTGAAAATTAGGAATAACCGTGTAGCAGATATAACTTGTAGGATAGAATCAATCAGTAAATATTCTATGGACCCAAACAACAGAGCTGTTCCATTTAATTTTTTTTAATTTAAGGAAATTAATATATATTTGACATACATTATTATCATATTGATTATAGGGAATTTCTACCAGTACATATCTTAATTCTTTTTTTATCCATTTCCCTCCACTCACTTCAACACTTCTTCCCTTCCACATTTATAAAAGATTTCCTTCCTTTTTCCTTTTTGCTTCACTCCCTTCCTTTTCCCTCCCTTGTTTCCCTTTACATTTGAACGTGTTCTTCCTACTTCCCAATATCCAGCCTCATTATACTCCCTATTACCTGTTGGGTTTCTCATACCAGAGAAACAATGTGATATTTAAACTTGTGTGACCAATTTATTTCACATAAGATTATGGCTTTAAGGTGCATCCATTTTACTTAAAAATGATGTATGTTTTTTCTCCTTTATGGCAAACTAGTACTTCACTGTATGTAAATATCACATTTTCTTTATTCATTCATCTGTTGATGGACATATGAGCTGTTTCCAAGATTTAGCTATTATAAATTGTGCTGCTATAAGCAAGAATATGCATATATCACTGTGGTATATGATGTTTATTACTCTTTCAAGAAGATACCAAAAAGGAGGACAGATGGGTCCAATGAACCCTCTAATTTTAGTTTTTTGAGGAATATCCAAATAATTTCCACACTGATTATACCAATGTACATTCCCACCAGCATTGGAGAAGGGTTCCTTTTTACCCACACCCTAGCCAGCATCAGTTACTGGTTGACTTTTTTTTTTTTTTTTTTTTGTCTTTTTGAGACAGGGCTTCACTATTCAGTTCAAGACAAACTTGAACCCACTTTGTAGTTGAGGCTGGCCTTGGACTCGCAGCAATCCTCCCACTTCAGCCTCCTGAGTGTGGCTGATTCTTAATGCTGGCCATTCTTTCTGGAGTGAGATGGAATCTCATTATTATTTTAATTTGCATTTTTTGAATGCCCATTGATGTTCAACATTTTATCACACATTTATTTGTTGTTTGTACTTCATCGAGAAATGTCTATTCATTTCAGATATCCATTTTTGTATTGGGGGATATGATTTTAGGGATATGATTTTTTGGAGTTATTTATATTTCAGATGTTAGTCCTTTGACAAGTAATGTAAAAATTGCCCCCATTCTGTATGCTGTCTCTTCACTCTTTTTGTAGTTTCTTTGTTGCACAAAAGCTTTTTAATTCTTGTTGATTCTTTTTAATATTTCTTTTGTGATTGGGGTTTGTTCATAAAGTCTTTGTCTACACCTGTGTCTTCAAGAGCTTTACCTGTTCTGTCTTCTATCAGACTAAGCATTTATGTTTTAATGTTTAGAACTTTGATCTATTTTGAGTTTAGTTTAGAGTGTAATGACAGATGTAGGTCTAGGTTCAATTTTCAGTGTGTGGTATACAGTTTTTCAAGCACATTGATTAAACAGGTTATCTTTCTTCCAGTGAAGGTGTTCAGTCCCTTTGTCAATGATAAGGTAGCTGAGTGGGGCTTGGAGTTGTTTATGTATCTTTTGTTCTGTTCCATTGATCTTTATGTCTGTAGGAAACTGGAGAATGCATTTTCATTTCTTCCATTGAAAGCTGAAAGATTCATGCTCATTTGCTTATAGAAAGTAGTAGAATCAGAACTAATAAAATCCTTCCCATACATTCCTAAGGGACTCTACATTTGGGGTTAGGTACAGAGATGTAAAATAGTAGATTCAAAGTATTAATATATCCTAATAAACACTTTCAAAAGTGGCATTGTCTTTTCTAAAATGTATTTTGTCCTCTCCTTTTTGCTAAATTCAATATACTCTTCTTCTACTAGTTATCATCAACACTGATTACATATGACAATTACCTGGAGAACTAAAAAAAATTAGAGAAAATAGGGGAGGTATATAGTTTGTGTAGCTTTCAATGGGCATCAGAAAATCCCACTGTTCAAGCAGAAATGAGAACACTTGTACCAAGATATTGGTTTCTGAACAAGGTTGATGACCAGAAACATTCAGCAACATATAAAAATATAGAGACCTTTTACTCTGACCTTTGTTCCTACCTATGAAATTGAACTAGAATTTTCAAAGTATTTCATGGTTGTGTTCCTTAACAGTTTCTCTATTAATCTGATGAATCACCATCTTTTAAAACCATTGACTATATATTATAATTGAAAAAAGAATAAAAGAAAAGAGAATTCTAATAAACAAGTCTATTGATACTGCATCAGACTGAGACATCATCTCAGTTAAATTTCATGGTTAAATTGTCTATGTTCTTATATATCTACTCAAAAAACATAGTGTTGCCATATCTGCTAAATCATCATACCAGCTTCAATAGCCCCATATCTGGAGATACTCTGCCCAGACTCACATGGCTGTTGTTGTTTTCTGAATTTCTTACATGTGTAATCTCCATAGGACCTGCATTGAGTGTTGTGCATGCATCCCCTCAATAATTCTTCTCAGAGTCCAATTTTGACACACAGAAAATGGGCCATAAGATGTCTCTTTTTGCCATTTTAAACAGGAGAGTTCTAAAAGATGGGATCATTTTCTTCTGATATTAAACTATTATCCATAAAACATAACTCTAGAATTTCCAAGCTTGGGAAATGGGAGGAAAGAAAGACATGGATAAGTTCTCTCAACGTTCTCCTATCCTCTGTACTCTTAACTTTCCAAATCTTGCACACACAAAAAATATAGGGGGAATATGAGTGACATAAATTAGAGGATGTATATACCATAACCAGTACCCACAATCTGAAGGAGGAGAGATTATTTTGGCTCATGAATTCAGAGGAAATAGTCCATGATCAACAGGCTCAAGGCAGAGATATGGTGAAATGGCATAGCACAGCTAAGATAGTTTATGATAGCCAGGAAGAAGAGCAGGGTAAAGGGTTAGAGAGAAAGTGGCCAGGGACAAGATATAGTACTCAAGGTCATCTCTTTATTACTCACCCTTAAATACCTGGAAATGTGTCTGACCAATCACCTGAGTGGCTCCCAAGTCATTCAAGTTGACAGAATGAAGCTTATCCCCACAGAAATGTTCTCAATTTTTCTCAAACCCAACTGAAAGTAATATATTTTAAAATTTGTATCCTGTCTTGAATAGGTCATGAGTTTATAAATGAACTTCTCAAGGTAGCCATCTAGGAGCCTGTTCACCAGAGAAAATAATATTTGTATAGTGAACTGGTATTTCTCATGATAGATAATTTGTTTATAATATTAATATTTATTCATGCATAACATTAGCTTTAGCACAAACTATGTCCATTTAGAAATAATCGCTTTTTACCCATTGTTGTAGTCAGGGTATACAAGGAAATATATTTAATACAGGACACATAATTTATGGAATTATTTTATAATATTCACCAAAAGAGTCATATGCAGCGGAGTGCAGGAGATGTGTCCACACACTAGAGACCCAAAGAATCCAGCTAAGGGCCTGGATCACACAGTAATATCCTCCACAAGTTCAACTGAAGACATAGAACCCATGGCATTGTCTTCCACAGGTCCAACAGGAGGAGATCTAGAGGCCACGAAAATGTCCCATGCAAATCTGTATGAAGGATCTGTACTGGGAAGGCCCAAAAGTCAGTGGTGGAAGCTAGAAAGTCTGCACCAGCAGGATGAAGAATTTACGCCAGCAGTCTGAAGGTTCTGCACTAGAGCCAGGAAGTGACACTCAAGGTAAAAACTAGAGCATCACCTGTCTTAGTTACTTTTCTCTCATTGTTGTGACAAAATATGCAACACCAAAATGAAGGAAAAGTTTATTTAGCTCACTGTTTGTGAAGGTTTCAATCCATAAGCAGCTGGCTCCAAGGCAAGGAGGCATGGCACTGACACACCACTTCAAGGCAGCAGCCAGGAAAAGTTGCCAAAGCAAAAGAGGGTAGCAAGCCTCTTTTCCTCCCTTATAATGTATGCAGGCCACCCCCGACTCCAGGGTGGGTATAGTACTCACAAAGTCACTTTACTCTCCTCTTACACAGGAAGAGGATATTTACAAAGTAAAAAACTTGGCTCCCTGCTGGGTCCTTTTGCTAAATTCTAAATTTCTCAAGTTGACACAATCAATCAAAGGTAACACTACCTAAAAGTACCACAGCCATCCTTAGCAACTGGGAGGACCTGCACTCCTCTGACAATGAGAATAGCTGAGTTCATATCAGGAAAACCTGAAGTGTGATCAGCTTCTCCAGGAGAATCAACAGTACAGTACCGTTCCCCTCCAGTTTTCTTTTTATGCTTTTGGCAGTGATCCTCAGGTGGGCCTTCCACAGCCAGCACCGCACTTATTCAGTTCAACTGGGTGTTACAAAGTGACTATTAGTTAATCCACCACACCCATAGTCACAGCCCATGGGACAATTTTACTCTGATTCCCTGTGTAATTCTTTCATAGCAAAATAGATTTAAAAAATAGAAATATAATGATATAAAAACAGGTTAAAAGAAGATGAAGAAACTCATTTTTTTAATCTTCTTATTACTTGAAAACTGTGAATCAGATCCTTGCTTAGATCTTTTAGGAAATATTGGCAAAACAAGTTTTGTTGTTGTTGTTGTTGTTATTCTAAATTTACCTAGCCTATGTAATCCCCATTCAAGCCTGAGGGCACCAAGATAATAGTAACCAATTCTTGGGGTTTTCAGGGATACTAAATTACCAACTTTTACAAGACCCAGTTACAGACACTTCCCCACTCCCCACAACGATACCTGAGGTCTCCAAACCTGTATTCACCTTAGGTTCCAAGAAAAGTACATTCTTATAGAACATCCCATGATGAGATCACCCTTCTTGGCAAGAAAAATCATCTCGTGGGAACTGAACTGACATGAAACCACACAGGTTCCTCCAGAACTATGAAAGAATGACCGGGACTACGATAATGACCACCCAGACCCTGGCCCACTCAGCTAATCTGTAGAAGCTGGCTTTGTGCTTTTGTGAGCAGGCCAGTCTAAATTCCTCCACCAGAGTGTGTACTCTCCAGCTACGCAAACTAGTCTTTTCCATTCTCTCTTACTTCTAGTTCTGCTTAATAAACCTATCTGTTCCTTCCACTGATATGTCCTGCTTTTTCTTTTTCTGTTATGTGATGTGAAGAAGCTTCTCAGAAGACCAGGTTGAAGTCTCCATTTCCTCCTTGCGGACCTCCGTGGACCTTGTCCTGTGACAGTTAGCAGTGTCTTCTTCACTACCAGAACCGCTTTTTTACATAAAGTAAGTTTTCAAATTCTCCCCATCCCCACTATCATCTAACTTATTGAAGAAACTATACTTTTAAATCTGTCTAACACTGTTACTGGATATTTATACTAAAAAATGAGAATTCACTGGAGAAACATTAGGGCAGATGGTATTTTATTTCTTTGAAGTAGGAGGTCTTAGAAAAAGACCCAGTTCTCATTTTCTGAAATTCTGATTACGTCTCTGTCCTTCAGTTGAAGGTGAGACCTAGAACTCAAATGGATGCAGACCTGTAATAAAGTACTCAGGAATGAGCCAGAGTCTGTAAACGTAAGATTTCCAGTGGCCTTATGTTTTAAAAACCAGTGAGAGAACTTCCATATGGACCCAGTTCAATAAAAGGATTCTAAGAAAACAGCAATTATCTGAGTTTATAATTAATTAAGTGTATGAAACTATTTAGAAACTTGCATTATAGTCATCTAATTCAAAAAAAGTCCCAAGGTTTTTTTTGTTTGTTTGTTTTTGTTTTTGTTTTTTGTTTTTTGTTTTCTCTGCTTTTTGCCCAAAAGGGGAAAATTGAAATTACTGGTTCCTAAAGAAGGATTCCTGGGATAATAATCAACCAAAACCCAGCTTTAGCATTAGCTGGGAATTTTTTGAAAATGAAAATTCCCAGGTCCCCTCTAGACCAATTGAATCAGAATCTGTGGTGCTAGTGGCAGGGGGCAGCCATTTGTGTTTTAAGAAGACCTCCAGTTGGTTCTAATGCCTGATTTTGAGGAATGTAATTATGAACCATTTGGGGCTGATAGTCCTTTTCTTAGCTTAACAGAAATGTAGCAGAAGAGAAGGACACAGTTCCTCTCCTTATAATGAATATATTTTAGCATTCAAAACCTTTGACAAACTTCTCCCTCCTCAACTAGAAAGGATCAGAGAGTTGTATGAGGTGAGACCATTACTCATTTGTAGCAAGTTAAGGAAAAACTTCAAGGCAAGGTTACTTGAGGTGCTGTCATCTCTTGCTTACAGGTGCATTCAATACACAAGGACACATCAGATTTCTTATGCCTCATCTAAATTTTCTTCCTGCAAATTAAGCTTTTCCTTTTGTTTAATTTGCAATGAAAAGGAACAGCTGGTAGGTAAAATTAACGTGAAAAATCTTTATATATTTAATATTCATGATTTAAGTCATTTCTGTGGGGTGTTTTGTCTTCACTCAGAAAAACCCCACTTTATCCTCTTAATTTCAGTCTCTCCCTTGAAATACTTTATCAAAATTCACTTAGAGTAAATGCAGTAAGCCTTGTTGAGCATTAAAAAAACATGGTGAGAACCTTCCCAATTTCCTGGTAATGAGACTTAATCCAGATGACTTCCAAAATAAGCTTACTTTTCATTCATTGCTACTGTATAGTTCAAGTCATATGAGGTTATGGTTTAATACACTCAGACTTTATTTTTTGTTGTTTTTGCATCTTGCCTCATTTTTAGGAAAAAATCATATTCCGGGATTATATTCTGTTTGTACTTCCTTCTTTCCTATTCTCATCCCACTGTTGTTCTCAGTCCTGGCCCTGGGTAGCCTTGACAACAGCTCTGTTGCAGGAGTAGGTGTGTAATTCAGACTGACCTATCAAATCCCTTCTTCTTTCTACCTACCAGATTGCTTAGAGCCGGGAACAAGAACTAGTTCTAATTCAGTCCTAAAAGAAACAGTGAGATTAGATTTTCAGATGGTCTGTTTGTTTGTCTGAAACTTTTGAAGTAAGGGTCTTTTTTGCCAGTTGGAATTTCTTAGAGTATGGAACGTAAGCTGCTGGCAACCATCTAATTACCTATCTGGAATATCTGTCAACAATGGAAACAATGTAGAAGGAAGCAAAAGTAAAAGAGAGAAGACTCCTAAGAAGAAGCAAAATGTAAGTCACACAAAGCCAGTCGTGCAAGAACTGTTCAGGTAAAGGAGTCAATAATAAATAAGCCAATAATTTTCATTTTTTTCTTAAATATATTTACACTGTGTGTTTATTCATTTATAGTCTAATTTTAAGAAGCTTATAAAAAGGAGAGAGGAGGAATGTGTTTTGACCTTGTCAAATAGGTAGAGTAGTTGTTTTCTTTGAGATTTTTTGATGAAAGCAAACACAGAAGGGCAGATTATGTAGGGAGAAGTATGTAGGGAGCAGAACATCTATGTGTAGTTTTCAGAATTTTTATGGAAGTGTATATGTGAAATACTTTAAAAGAAATACCTTGTAAGCCATTGATTATATAGGTTTGTATCTTCTACAACAGGTTGCAACTACACATGAATACTGGAGAATAATTGGGACACTTATGGTAGATAAACTGAAAAAACATCAAAGACAGGATTGAATCTTACCTTCACAACAATAAATTGTAGATCATTTTTTTCAATGATCTTCTTTGGGATGGAAATTGTTAGATAGATTTATCTAAATGTGTTTAGATAATGAAATAGGATCATTATTTGACTCACAGCCCTATGTGTAAGTTTAACAGTACTGTTGCCATTTTTGCTTTTGCTGCCGAATATTGTTGCCATTTTAATTGAATATTACTTATTAGGAGGTGGGAATAGTGTCCAAGCAGATGGTTGTCAGTAAACTGATGACTACAATTATGGATTAGTGTCCAAATACAATACTCAAAACTTGATACACTACATAGTTTCGTGAATGTGACTGCCAAAATAAATCTGGCCTGGAAAATAATTTTGAGGATTTTCCCCACTTGCTTAACTTTTCTACAGCATTTTCAGCCAACAATATCCTTGAAAAGCTGAGGCCGTGCATGTAGAGACAAACATGGTGTTCATTTAAGACATTTAAATCCTTTTTTGAACTTTCTTAAACTCATTGAGGAAACAAAGTACTCCAATTGTAGGCCCATGTAAACTCCCAATTTCATCCAATGTATTTCTCTTCTTGCAGAAGAAATCTGAAACCATTGTATGATAAAGTCCTTACGCTATCAATGGTGGTTGTGTCATAAAATGTATTCTTATTTCTGTGGGTTCTCCTTTATTTGGTAGTTTCTTTGTTCAGTGACAAAAATAGCCAACAAAATATTCCATGTCTGACTATTCTTTTTCTAATTCTAAGTCTTAAACAGAAAATAAATGTTTTCCTTTAATTGGCAAACAGCATCACTGGATTCCCAGTTTTTATCAAGACTCGCCCTCTACTCTTACTGACTGGTAAAACAGGTAAAAACACAATAAATTGGCAACAAAGAACCAAACCTTACCTATTTTCTAGCAAGTATAATCTCTAATACAACGCTTTCTTACATGTATCAAATACTGGACATTTATGAAGGCTTACCTAGAAGATAAGCAATCCCTATAAATCCTCTAAAATTTACTCAGGATTAAATTAAACCAGTAGAGTACAGTAGTCCTCCACCCATGCCTTAACAGAGTAGTATTTTCCTTGGATGATTTCACCTGACGAGATCACAGGAAACTGTTGGAAATAGCCTGGTGAAACTGAAGGCTGTCACTTTGATAAAGGTGACAGGATGATTTTCATCCTGTTACCCAGAGTCCTTTTTATTAAGGACTCTAGGGAGGAAAATAAATAAATAAATAAATAAATAAAAAATTATGTTCAGGCTTTAACACCAGCAAGTCATTCTCCTGAGCTTTTGGCTTGTTTTTATCTTTATCTTAAGGAGGATCCCATTTTGGCTTTAAGCAGAACTAATACATTGTTTAAGATACCTGGCGGCAAAGAGGTCAGAAGAAGGTCAGGCTGTCTCCTCAGCAGTGAATTAGCAGCATTCATTCATTATCTCCTGCAGTCTCATTAAAACAGCTTTAATGTGGTCACCATTTGATGGTAGACATAAGCTTTAATCTTGTGAATATCAAACCCACCTGGGTTACATTTCCTGTTATGGACAGTTAGCAGATTCAGGTTAGGAAGTTATTTTAACTCCTTAATCTACAGTATGTACTTCTGTAGGCATCAGGCTCACTGAATACCTAAATGTAAACTCAAATGATCTAGGTTGAGTCTTAATTTATCAGTTTCAGTCCTCAAACCTGAGGTTGCTTAAGATACTTCTAATCATTTCTTTAACTTTGTGCCTTTTTTTCACTTTCTGTTTTTTTCTCTGATCTATTATTTTTCAGCTTACTCTTTAGGCCTGGATCTGCCCTATTTTTCTTTCTCATCTGACCTAGATTCAAATTTACACACTGTGAAATAGCTAATAAATCCCCATTAAGGTTGTAAAAGGTGAAGGTTCAACCAGTGTATAAGTCATCAAATTCTCATATAAAACTGAATGATCCTTGATATTAATAGCTTGGCAAAAGTATGTTAACAAGTACTTGGGAATTTTATGAAAAAAAAAAAAAGATTGTAAGTCATTTGGCTGAAGACAGCCCACTTACTCTCAAACAACTTGAATGTTTCTACAATTTGCACATCATACAGGACAAATCTTCCCTCTCCCAACTAACCATACAACATAATCTTTTTCCTGGAAGCCTGTCCATACTTCTAACTTTACTTTTACACATTGTGCGTGTCTCTTTGTGTGTGTATTTGAGACTGAATATTAAAAGGGAAAGTTTCTGTTTGTTTGGGCTAACAGAGTCTAGGGAAAGTGGGACATAAAGCTCCATGGGGAGGGGTTTTCCCCCCTTTCTTTTATTTCCTCTCCACAAGCAATAGAGTATTACAATGATTTACAGAGACACGTTGAAAGTAAATTATGTTGTAAACGCCTGTCCCTTGGGCCAGCTAAGAATCACAGGGAAAAAATGCAAAAAGTTTGAAATTCCCAACAGCAAAGGTTGACAAGAAAATATGGTTTTGTTTTTCTATGAGCAAAAGTAACTTTTATGTTGTGTTTTCCCATGAGAAATTATAAACTTTCAAAGGAATTTTAGTCTCTTGCATGCACATATAACAGCAATTTATCTGGGACTGCCCCAGTGAAAACACTCGTAAGACTTTAAAGCTGTTAGAACTGGGGCTGAATTTCTTCAAGACCACTACTTCTTTTTGTCCTTGCTGTCTCTTCTTGTCAAAACATTTACTGAGACTTAGACGAGCTGCAAGTTGGCAACATGTTAGTAATGTGAAAATGCATTTGTGCAGCCCATGTGGCTGCAATTTTTGAGTATATTCATCACTTATTTAATGAATAATGAAAACAGTAGCTATGGTTACACAGAAGAACATGGCAGCAAATTAAATGAGAATTTTTCAATATAAGAAGCCTAAAGTGTCACTGAGGTAGCACTGCCTCTTTTGTAGCCCCCTTGGGGCTCACGCAGGACCTGCAACCACGACCCGGCTCCTCTTCTTTCTCCTTCACCTTTTGAACCACAGTTACAGAAAGTCTACAGCTCAGTGGGCAGCTTAAAAATCACTTGAATCCATGTGTCAATGTGAAAATTTTTTATTCGCAAGATGTAAAAATTGATATTTATCGGTCTCATATTTCTTTTCTGCTTGACTTAATTAGCAATACTTCAGAATTATTTGTAATAGATGCTCATGTTATGTTTCTTATGGCACAAGAGAAATAACTAATAGATGTTCCAAGTACTGCCGAGCAGCTAAAACTCTCATCATTGGATTCTTCAGCAGTGTTGTTTAATATTGACTAATTTTCTCCTAGACATTCTTGTTTTGACAGACTATCCCTACTTCCTCTCATAATCTCTCTCCTTTGCCAAAGGTTGAAGTTTCCTCTAATGTTTATAAACTCTCTTGTCAAAATAGCAGATAGTCTGTTTCACTCCTGGCAAGAAGATTTATCCAACCAATGTCATCTCAGGGGCTCTGAAACACACAGTCATTCTCCTGTCTCTACCTGTCATTTCAGCATTTGCATCAAAACTCCAGTGTGTGTAAGCAGGATGAATGCCCTTGGTCTCCAGTCCATTTGACAGAGCACTCCATTTCTCAGTGACTTCATCTCTTTCAGACCTCACAATTTTTCTAAACTTTCTATAAATATTGCCACAAAACCTTAGGAAATCTATATAAACTTTATAAAGGATATATGCATTATATTCAGTTAGTGGAACTGCATATTCAATTATTATCTATATCACTTAGGCGGTGAATAGAATCAACGCTCATCTAGCATCATCCTCATTTTCTCCTGCTCTTCGAGACACACACAGAAACCCTGCTGCTAAGTACTGTCTCTTTTGCCACCCTTTCATTTTCTCTGCCTGTGATAGACATACCCTTATTTATGGATTAACAAGTACGATGATCATGTCAATTTCTGACATAAATGATAATATACCTTAGCTCCTAGAGATATATTTAGACAAAAGAAAAATACACACAAAATGCAGCAGATTGAGTTGTTGGTTAAACAGAGTTCCTTAATTAAAAGATCACAGTGGATGCTTCATGGTAAAGAGAAATTTTAAAGCTAGCATTTCATTTATAAGAAGGCAGAGGAAGACATTATGAACTCTTCTCAGTCTTGCAACTTAGATTCACTTCAACATGACCAACTTTTCCACAGGTATGGAAGTATTTTTAAAGCATGCAATGTATAGAGAGCCATTAAAATCATCATGGAAATACCTAATCAATAACTACCAAACTCTTAATTTTGTCATTATGGATCAACAAGGGGAAATATTTTTAAACATAAAATTTCTTAATGTTTAATAAAATCTAATCCAGATCTGCTAAGTATGTACCGAAAGAAAGACTGCGAAAATGACAACAGAAGGGGACAGATGGATGGAGATAGGGAGGAGAGAGAGAGAGAGAGTGAAACTGAAAGAATCAAGTGTATATCCAGTTTTTGTCCCAGTTTCCCCCACAGAACTTCAAAAACCCAATCTCCATATTGATAGAGATACCTTTTGTACTAATTAAGTGACACAGGATGAGGAGCAGGGATTGAGATAGTTTTGTTATAGATGGTTTCTGAAAGATCAACCATATGATTAGAGCATGGAAATTTTGAACTGATTCAATGAGAAGGGTCAAGGAAATTTGAAACTGAGTTCAATAAAATGGCCAATAATTTAATCAATCATGCTTCTTTAATAAAATCACAATAAAAATTCTGCACTGTGAGGCCCAGAATAAGCTTCCAGGTTGGAAATGTGTTGATTAACTAGGATGCCAGTGTGTCCAGATTGTCCTAGAATAGTGCATAAAATCTCCTTATTAAGATTTCCCCATTCTCTGAGCCTGAAGCAGAAGGATAACCAGTTTGAATGTAATCTAGATAATGTAGTGACCTACAAGATTTTGTCTTAAATATAAGAAATAGCAAAGGGCTGGTGATGTACCTCATTATAAATGCCTTGAGTTTGAACTCCAGTAAAAAAAAAAAATTCCCCACTCAGAGCTTTGCATGTGGTTGCTCCTAATCTATGTCCTTTATCATACTGCCATCAGTTTTCTCTGAGCTTCTGTGAATTCTGTGAGTTGTCCTATTACATTATCAAATAGAAGGAGATTGTGGGACTCTTTCCATATAAATGAGGTTAACTGATTATGATGGATCTTACCCAGTCTGCAACTTTTCTCTTCTTGTTTATCTTCCTTCTTAGAGCACCTTGTCTGAGGTGGCATTCACTGCATAACACACTGAGGTCAATGCCTGAACTTGGACTATACGACTTCCTGCTCACACTCTGTAATCTTATGATTTAGTAGCTGTATAATTTTTATATTTTAGTTTCTAATCTCCATTTCATCAAGTGTCTTTAACATTTGGGAAACCATCTCAACGTTGTTTCCTTTGGTTCTAGCCTGGAAGTGCACAAGGGCTTCCTTTCGTCTGCATCCCTTGGCTCCATATATACAGGGAGAGGCCCTGGAAAACTACTCGCTGCACACTGTTCATCTCACAGCGGCCAATTCAGCAAAAAACAGAGCATTTCGTATTGACCATCGATATTATTATTTTTAATGGTTTACAAACTGTATATATAATATGCTTAAAATGTACTTGAAGATCATAATTTTATAAATTCAGTAATCATTCCTCTCTTTTTCCTCCCAATCAATAAGGTATTTCAGAGTATTCTGTGGTCATGGTTACAATCTACATTTGTTCCCTCACTAGGAAATGAAAGTGGATCTAGATAGTTTAAATCAAATAAAACCACAAGATACTAGATTTCTTGCTCCCACTTATCCTCAAAAGTCTTTCTTGTTGTGATATTAATTTTATTCTTTGGTAGATTTTCATTGATCCTTTTGATTGTATTAGATTAGGAAAGATAATGCTTATCTTTATCTACATGTTATGGTAATACCACATTTTCTCACAGGGGCTCTTTTTTAATCACATTCTTACTCCAAAAATGTTTTTTTTTCCTCTTCAACATTTTTACAGGCTCCAAAACATTCTACATGCTAGCCAGATATTTTTACATGTGTTTCTAGACTTTGCTATGTATCGGATTATTTCTTAGAACAAAATCTTGCTATAGCATATAGTACATAGTTTTTTATCGTCATTTTAATGTCTGTGAGATCTATAGTGATGTTCCCTCTTTCATTTCTGATGTTAGCAATTTAGATCCTCTATATTTTCTTAACATGGTTAAAGGTTTATTGATTTGTTTTGATCGTTTCAGAGAACCAACTTTTGATTTCAGTGGTTTTTGTCTATTGATTCCTTGTTTTCAGTTTTATTGATTTCTGTTCTAATTATTTTCTGCTCACTTTGGACTTAATTTGTTTTCTTTCTAGTTTTATAGTCTGAAAAATTTCCTAGAGTGTAAAATTATGTCCTAATATAATGCTGTGAGTTTCCTCTAAGTGCTGCCTTTGTTGCATGTCACAGATTTTTAATACATTTGTTTTCATTTTCAATTAGCTGAAATATTTGATCTAATTTTTAAAATGATTTGCATTTTTCTTTTTTTTAAAGCTGGGGATTGGCACTTCTGAAACTTTCGTTCTTTTATTGTACATGTTCGTAATACCTAATGTTTGCATTCATTATAGGGAATTGGTACATGTACATAACACATTTCAATTCTTTTTTCTCCTTCCCTCCACGCAACTTTAATTTTCCAGTATCAGATTAGTTGCTGTTATGGTTGATAAATTGTGTCAACTTAAGAAGTTTAGAGGTTTAACTGAGAAACTCAGCAGAGAGCCAGGGTTCTTACTTTGTAAATATCCTCATCCTGTGCAAGAGGAGGGCAAAGAGAATTTTTGAGTGCTACATTTGCCCTAGGGATTAGGGGGTACCCTGAATACACTATAAGGGAGGAGAAGAGGCTTATTTTCCCCCTTTTTGCTCTGGCTTGTGCCTTGAAGTGTTGTCCCAGTGCCATGCCACCCTGTCTTGGAACCAGCTGATTATGGACTGAAACCTCCACAAACTGTGAGCTCAGTAAACCTTTCCTTCCTTCATTTGTGGTGCTGGGTGTTTTGTCCCAACAAGTGAAAAGTAACCAAGACAATTTCTTTCCTCAATTTGCTGGCCTACATGTCAATCATCTACAGCATACCTGCAACTGTGTTTTATTTATCTGATAGGATTTTTTTAAATTCATCTAAATTGACATAATCCAACCCCTGTCAACCTAACAACTAGTTGTATCTCTTTAGACCATCTTTAACCTCCAAATAAAGTCCAAGTCATGGCACCATACTTTTTTCCTAACATTTGACTCTTTTTTACATACTTGTCCCCACCCCCTCTTCATCTCTTGGTTCCCTTTCCATTTACAACATCTAAACTTTCAAAAATGTGTTTTCCTATGGAAATGTTCAAAGTTTTCCATATTGACTTTCTTTTTTTTTAACCATTAGAAATTCAAAGAAACTGCTCCTATGTGCCTGAAATAACTAGCACATTCATTTCATCATCTACTTCCTTGACAGTTGAAAGTTGGTCCCCATCAACAGTGGTCTTTACACTTTCCTTCACCAATAGAAAATGTTCAGTAGATAAATTAGTAATTATAATATGCTCCTCGTTAAAGATAGTACGTTTTCAGAGTGGTTATAGAGAGTTGAACACTCCAGGATCATTGCATATTACAATTATATTATGTCCACATAAAGTAACAGTCATTAATAGTATTCATTCCTGGGAAATGTGTAGCTTTTTTCCACTATGTATCAGTCTGTATGTGTGTGTGTGTGTGTGTGTGTGTGTGTAAGGAATTGAACTCAGGATCTCATGCTTGCCAGGCAGACACTGTGCCACTGAGTTGTATCCCTGGCCTTGCGTTGGTCTTGTTATTCTTTTTAAATCTCCATTTAAGTTCCCTTCACTGAATGTTCACAGTGTTCCAAGTTCCCTTTTCTTTGGAAATATTTGCATGTCATTGTGCTTTCATTCTCTTGCCTCAGTCTAGTGCTAAGTAACAAAATGGTCATTTTTCAGGTAATAGTCTAATCCCCTGAAATTTCAAACTTAGTTTAAAGATCACACTTACTTTCTCAGGGAAATATTTTAAATAATTTATCTTGATTCATAGTATAACAATTTCCCCCAACTATTTGTATCTTTCATATCATATTCTTTCAAAGTTCACTATTCTTATGAGATTTTTTAAAATAATCAAAATTGTATTTTCTATTGAAAGAATGAATATAAATCTTAAAATTATAAATCTTACAGTGTTAATCACTAATACAGAATAGTACTTTGTAATTCACTATTCATTTCCACATGTATTATGTCCTTGCTTCTGAAGAATTTTGGAGATTCAGAGTAGTTAAGTGAATTACTCAAAGTTGTCAGTTGACTATTGATTTTTATTTCATCACATTGCCTCAAAGAAAACCAGGCTGTTTGTAATTTTAAAGTCTATTTCTTTAAGTATTTCATTTAACAAGTGAAAAAATAGAAACACACTGGCAATTATTACAAAAGTTCTAGCTTATGAGAATTCCCTGCCACTTCGTTTTGAAACCAGTTATAATGATATAGACTATTATTTTGGTTCCTCTTTTTTGCTTTGTTTTCTGTTACAGGGGATTGAGCCTGGGTTTCCACAATAACCACATTCCCAGCATTTAAAAATATTTTTTCTAACTTTGAGATAGGTTCTCACTAAATCTAGAATTCTGGAATTATAGGCATGAGTCACCACACCCAGAGATAATAAGTATTTTAAACTAATATAACCAAAACATGTGCAACATGATCTTCATCCATCTTTTAAAAGTTACATTAGATGTGAGAATTATCTAGTTATATTATCTAATCTGCAAACATGATCATTTTGAAGATCTCTGAGAAACATGCATACTGAGAAAATGTTTCTATCAAAATGCTATCCAAATCCTAAAGATTTCAATAGTTTTTCAACAGTCTAGGTGCCTGAAACCTTCATTTGGGTACTCATAGATCTGGAGGAGCAGTTGCATCATAAAGAGCATAATAAAGTCTCCCTAGCAAACCCACATGACCTCAAAAATATAAATGGCTCCTAGACACTGCTATATTTCTAACTGTGAGGTATTGTGATGGCCAATTTTCATGAATTATGTGAAAAATAGTTTTCCTTTCATAGTGTTACATGTTACCAGAAAGTGCAATTGAGTATTGTTATGTTTAGGGAAGACACTGTCAAGTTTGGTACACGCCATACAATTAACTCTTATCACCATCTCCAACAATTTTTGGTTCTTCCACATACCTAGGATAGAACACAGCCATTACTCTTGTGGTGATTTACCATCTAGACACTATCAATTTCACAGAGACTTGAAAGACATCAGTGCCAATCTAGAATGACATAGATAGTAAAACCCCTTTCCTCACCTTCAGTATGATTTGTAATATTTACTGCCTAACTAAACACTAGCAATAGGGTTGAACCCAAATAGTCTTTCAGGGTTGGAGGGATGACAATTGACAGGAGTTAATGTGTTACCAAACCATGTACAATATTTGCAATGTCATAGAACGGGGTTGTTTCCAAAGGGGAAGGACAACATTACTCCACAATGGGGATGAGGAGATGATGTGGGCACAATTCATCGTCCTGGGTATAGGAGGTAACCCAGAAATGTCATAAAATCCCTCTTCGATCTGTTGTCACTACTGTTGGTTGTAAGGGAAATTAACATATTTAATTAACTGTCTGACCAAAGCAGCTGTTACCTTATATAAAACCTTGAACATTTATGCCTGGCTTATCCCACTATGTGTTTCAATGTGCCAGTGGCATAAGACTGATGATATTTTTATACCTCATGGCATAGCATGACTCCTCTGACAATCAGCTCAAGTCGAGATCTTCTTTAAATTCTTCATAGAAAATAATGATGCTCCAACCCAGATTGTTTAATGCACTGAGTCGGGCCAGCCAACAGGAAGCTGCATGGGCAACAAAACAGACTGGCCAATCCAATCACTACCAACTCGCAAAAGGACCCTTGCTCCATTGGCACTGGTAAAGTCAGTCATATTTTTTTCTGCTTCATCATCAGCATGCTATTTTTTTCATAATTCAATTCTGATGCTTTTGAAATATTATTATTTACCGTCTATATATTTTTTAAAAATATTCTAGGTTGCAATATTTCCAAGTGGAAAGAAATGTTATTGAGTCAGAAGTTACTTTCATTAGTTTGCAAACTTGTTGGTCTAAACCTATTATGAAGATCTTATAAAATAAATTTAATGCATCTAATTTCATATGGCAGATGGATTTGTTTGAAAGAATCCTGAGAAGAGGGGTGAGGGAAGTTAGAAGGTGGTTTTCCTGACCCCTGAAAAATGCTTCCTTTACTTGGTTTGTTATTTCACCCATTTTGTGAGAATGTAAGAATCAAGCATTTTCTATTTTGGATGGCTGGAGCTGTAAAGCAATGAGTTTATCTCTAGCAAAGATGGAGGCCAGAATTTTCAATACCTTTTTCGGGGGTAATGTGGTAACACTGGTTATCTTGATTGCCTGTGCTGCTCTTTTCTGAACAAATTTACTTTGCCATTGAATGTGTCTTCATCATCATACCTTTACTAGTGGATACACTTAATATTTTCTTTTGTGCCATCTCTGAAATTCTTGGAAAGTCTTGCAAACTCTGCAGTTTTGGCTAGTACCATATGTAACTTACAAACACTTTGCTAGTTCAGCAACTGAAGGGCTCAAAATCCTGATTAGACAGTGAGGCCTCATAAAACTATAGGGAAAAGTGTTAGCCAGTGAGGACTTTGCTTCAGTGTTGGGATTATTGTATTTTAAAAAGCAAGTAATAAGACGTGCAATAATTAGTATACATTAACTTGGTCTACATGATTATAAAAATGCAAATAAAATTACAAATAATATTTCTAAAATACAAAACTAAAATTAATGAAAATATGAGAATGGCATTTATTTCTTTATTAATAAGCATATTCTATATTGTATATACATTTGCTTATACAAAGGCACATTTTTGTATGCATATATCTCATAAAATCTCATAGGATTAAAGAGAAGATAATTGGTGATTGATTACTTCTTTTCTTACTGACTCATTTTGAAATAAATAGAAATAGAAAAATATGCACATCTATATACATTTATGTATATATTACAGACATGCATATATGATTGTACATTTCTAGCTATAGTTAAAAGATGTACAGGCAAAATTATTCTTCAAAAATATATTGGTATTACGTGTAAAGTAAGAAAGAACAATTGCAACCTTACATTCTAAATTTTAGAAAGAAATCCTAGAGGCCTATGTCATCATTAAACCCAATAAGAATAAAATGGTCAAGTAACTAGGTCATATTCTCCTTATTCA
Source organism: Dasyprocta punctata (assembly GCA_004363535.1). Lineage (NCBI taxonomy): Eukaryota > Metazoa > Chordata > Mammalia > Rodentia > Dasyproctidae > Dasyprocta > Dasyprocta punctata. The sequence goes on along the minus strand of RJWM01007060.1, from coordinate 51,497 downwards.
GCTATAAAATTGGTTTTATTTTTTTACTCTAAGAAAATCTTATATACTGCATTTAGAAAAAATTCATCTGATCTGTTCCTGTTGTTCAATAAATATGTGCCAGTCATTTTATTTGGTCCTGAGGAAAATGGAGGAATGAATAAATGAGGTAACTTTTGTGCTGCTTACAGAAGAAGCTTCTAGCAAACAATGGCAATAGCCAGAGTTTCTGCAGTAGGAATTTTAAGAATTTAAGAAAAGAAATGACAAATATCTATAAGATTCTATATAAATAATAAAAATATAATTATCATTAAGAAATTATGAATGATAGATTTCTATAATTTCTGACTTTTCTTTTCCATTCATTAAGTAAAGTATCTGTGCACATTCTCTCACGCATACTTTATAATCCACATGTGAGGTACTTAGTTAATATTACCAACTTTGAAAAGCTTCAGATATGAAGAAAGAACTTAATTGCCAAGGAAAATTTTCACCTATAAGTGGCCAAGAAATTAGTCTCCACAGACTTCCTTACCTACAGATGTTGTGCACTGACCTTTCACATAATTTTTACTGTTAAGTCTAATGGCAAAACTCAAGGTCTATTCTGGATTCATACAGGTAGTGCTGCTTTCCTTAATAAATTCTGCTAACCTTAAACTTGTCCCAGCTCAAGAATTTGCTTTAGGTAGCAGAAGGTCTTGTGGTTTTTTCTGTTTGTTTTCTTCTTCTTTTCTTGTTTGCATAAAATGTTGTAACTTTTGGTTTGCAATTATTCAGTCTTTCATTTTCGACTTTATTTAAATTAGATTGTGTCTCTCCAGTCTTCTGCTAAATGCTATGCATTGTTTATCACTTCTGGAACACTCTTCATTCTATGTTTATGGCCCTGCAACTTTCCAATGCTTTCAGCTTCTTAGTGCTGGTTTCTTAGAGATAATTTTATGGTTTGGGGTAGAACAGAAGATCTACATGTAAAAAGTCCATATTGTTATTCCATTATTGGTTTATATATACATTTCTCCAATCTTACTACTTCCCAGGGAACATTTCTCTGTCTTCACCAGTAAAATCCAGCCTTGTCACCATTCTCATAACTGATGTAGCAGGAGTTGAACTAAGTAAACTTAAGTGAGCATGAATAATACCTACCTGAATTTCTTTATTTGAAGTCATCTCTCTCCAATGTACTCACAACTTTCAAACCACAGTAATACACTTTTCTTTCAGGCAAATGGCAGTCACCTGAATTCAAATCAGAGTGGTAGCATGCATGCATGTCCCTGTAGCCCTTCTATCTGAGTCTAGAGAAGGGGAAAAATAGGATGAGGGTGCCTGTAACTCACCCATCCCTGTTTTATTTTGGTAGATAATCTGGGTGTATTAGGAAAAAAGCACATTTTTCTGCCATTTGTTTAGTAGAGTATTGTCTGAACAGCACTTAGATAATGTTGATTTATTCAAACCTTCTCTATTCATATTGATTTTCTGTCCATGTGTTCTATTAATTATTTAGTGAGGACTATTGAAATGCTGGACTATAAATTTGGATTTATCTATCATTTCATATGGTATTGTCAGTTTATCTTCATGGAATTTTAGGTTATATAGGATGAATAAACCTTTTGTTTATTATTTTTATTTGATACATAAATGTTAGGATTGTTATATCTCTTAATTAACCTATTATTCATCTCAACTTTTAAATCGAACATTTAACAGTTATTCCAGCTATTTTATTATTCCTAGCATAGCATATTTTTGTATCACTTTACTGTTACCCTATATTTCTCTATATGGAGGTATGATTTTTGTAATCAATATATAGTTGAGCCTTACTTTTATTTTTGGTATTTTGGGAATGATTTATATCATTTTTATTGGGATACCGGGTCATTTACATTTAATGCAATTATTGATATGTGTTCTACCATTCCTATTAAGATACAAAAGAAAAAAATCTACCAACTGAAAAGTTTTCCCATGAAGCCTATTCAAAGCAGCTCAAAAGCCAAGATTTCTGAATTGGGCTGCCTATACTATCTCCTTGTTCTATACGTGTATAAGTTTTTCATTATATCAAGTTTCATTTCTATATAAGACTATATAAATTGATTTCTATATAAGTCTCTATCTACATTGTAAAGTTTTGGCCTATCAAAACAAAAACTTTATTTTTTAATTAAACATTTTAAAAAATTTTTCCATTTTACTTTTTCTTCTGACTTATTGGTATTCTTAATACATGTTTTAGGTTTTTAACATGATCTTTTCTAAATTATTTGCTTGGTATATTTCATTCTTTCTGTAGATGCAGATATCAAGTTGTAGCATTTTATGTCTATAACGTGAACATTGCTTAACATTTCTTACAGTGAGAGTCTCTTGGTGATTGATTTTTTCTGTTTTAAAATATCTTTTCTATATTTGCTGTTGTTTTTGAAGAATCTTTTCTGGACATAGAATTTTGAATTCATAGGGTGAATCATGTTGTTTTGCTTTGCTTTACATTTAATATTTTAATCATGTTGTTCTACTGTGTTTTTATCACCCTTTTTTCTGAGCAGAAATTTTCCTTCTTTACCTTTGTTCATAATTCTGTATGCTTTTTTTTTCTTCCCAGGTATTTTTATGAAGTTTATTTTAGAGATGTTTGGTTGCAATGCGCCACATTACAACTTAATGTATATTTGGTGCTCTACCTTCCTTATATCCATAGAGTACTGTTTTATTACATTTGGAAACTATTTGGCCTATTTTTGTTCTAATATATTTTTTCTCAAAGCTCTCTTCAATAATTCCAATTAAGTTTGTTTTAACCTGAATTGAAATACTGACAATGCCCTGGCCATTTTTTTAAATCTTTCTTTCTCTTTGTATTTCATTTTGAATAGTTTTCATTACTATATCTTCAAGTTCATTAGCTTTGTCTTCTGCTGTTTTATATGCACTTAACCCCATCCATTGTGTTTTCCATCTTATACATCACAGTTTTCACATAGAAATACTATTTTAGGGCAGTTTTAAATCTTTCATTCTTACTTGACTTGATTCCATTTTTGGAACATTTGTGCACAGTTGTCACAATACTTTTATTTCTTTGTTAATTTTCTGCTTGTGTCAATTTCGAGTCAGTTACAATTGATTGGTTTTTACTACCCTATGATTCTTGGTACACCAATATTTTAGTCTATTGTTATGCATTGTGTGTCTTAATTTGCTAGGTGCTACATAGATGTTATATTACAACAAATATTCTAACATATGTTCTGAGACACAGTTAAGTTTCTTGGATAGAGTTTGATTCTTTTGGGGTTTATTTTTAAGGTTTGTTAGGCAGGACTAAAGCAGTGTTCACTCTATCTCCAATTATTCCCCACTACTGAGGTAAGACTGCTTTTAGAATTTTATCAATAAATTGTGAAAGAATAACATCTCTTTGAATAAAATAGATTCATGACTTATTGGGTGTAGGGCTTAAAGCAGGAGGAGGAGTCACAGATGACTAAATATTCAAGTTTGGCAGAAAATAAATGTACCACTGAGGAAACAGAAGAGTCACAAGTTACAGTCAGGGTGGAGTATGCAGAAAGAGCTCATCTTAAAATAAATGAAACACTGTGTGTATAATGTTTTGTACCTTTCAAATCAAAATTGCAAATATATGTCATCTTCGTTTATCAAACTTAGAAGCCTTTTTCTTTTTCTTTGTCTATTTTTTGTCTTCATTATCTTTTGGCAATTATTTTACATGCATCCTTCTGCAAAATACTATTTTCCCAGCATATTAATGTGTGCACCCCTTTCATAGTTTACCATGGCTGAAATGAGAGAGAATTAAATACATTTCCAAAACTTCAGCAGCACATGCTCAAAATCTGAAACATATTCTGTTGAAACTAGTGAAAAATACAAGACAAACTTAAAGGACTTTGCCTATTTTAATTTACACATCTAAGAGCTATGCAATATAGGAAAACTTTTGAAGAAAAGAATGTAGCAAAACATTTGCACTGTTACCATAAAAGATTTAAGAATGTAAGTCCTCTTTCCAACATAATCCAATATGCTATTCATAATGTGCTTGATTAAGCCCTGGTAATTTGGTGATAATAGAACATAATCAAACGAATGGGAGAAGCACACTTCCCATCATCCACCACTGCTAGGCAATAAAATTCCATGTTTTTTTTCAAGAGGAAAAAATATATCATCAAACATAAAAACGTGGGCTAAAACCTACAATATGAAAGTTACTGCCTTAATGAAATATTAAAATTGCATCAGGAATACACTTCTGGCATTAAAAATAAACAATAACATTTCTTCCTAGTTATGGTTCACTTCAATTCTTTAAAAATTAATTATTACCTCTTTAAATATTTGATTAAATTAGATTTCAGTGGGCTATCACTACCCACAAAACACACGCTATTGTGTATAAATTCTCAACTCAATTTCTGATATACTTTGTCATGTTATTTAATTCTGTGATGAATTCTTGTATTTTTTTTTGCCTTAGGAGTTTTAAAAAATGAGCATAACTAAAGTGATAATTTTGAATATAAATATTGTATACTATTAAGGAGCATCATAAAAAAGTAAACTGTGAAAAGAATGCTTGGTATTTCCCTATCATATACTGTCCAACTTTCTCACATTATGATTGCCCTTTTGAAAAATATCCTGAAAACCTCACACTGTTGCAAGGCAAGAGCCATTCAGCTCAGCTGTCCATAGTACATGTCATGTGACTGCCAAGCCAAATGTTTTTGGCACCTATCTGTAGATTAGTAATAAAACATGTTATCCTGGAAAATGAGCATATTTTATAATGTGATTCAGTTTCTCTCAATTCAGAGTATATTGTCCAGTCTATCCTAACTTTAAAACATGGCACATATGTTTATAAAGTTATCGTTAGAATAAATACTGAATTTAGTAGGTTCCTTTTTCTTTTTGGAGAATTATCTTAGCAAAATTCACATTGTGATTAAATTTTCGCAACTGTATCTGTTATTCAATTTCAAATGTCAATCAGTTAACTTTGGTAATTGTGCCTAAGGGGATAGCCAGAAGAAAAAGTTAGTCTAGTTTACAAGCACAAATATTAGAGAACAGAAAATGAGTTGGTGGTGTTAGAAAGAAAAATTAAAATATGTGGGAAATTTTATTTAGACAAGGCCTTATTCAGGTCAATTTCTTAAACATGGAAGGGAACAATTTTAATGATCTAATGATAAATGACTCAAATTTCTTCAATTTGAAGTTGTAATTGCTTGTTCACAATGCAACAGCATCCTATGCTCAACCCTGCTCTTCAATCTAGTATCAACCTTTAACTTCCTAGTTCCACCAAGAGCACCATAAACATTTCTAATCACCAAGTCTGGAAATGTTTGTCTTATCGCCCGTTTGTGGACTATGTAGTATCACCCATAGCCACTCTGTACCCAACATAGTCTACTGCTAGTTGTTACTTACTCAGTTTACAAATCTGTGAGAATGACTGCCATCTCAGTCTTCTCTGGAAGGAAGAGAAATAGGTAACCATGCTGGTGGTCTTAGCCCTTTGACCATAGCTCTTTGAATCAGGTAATGGCTCTCCACTCAAACCATATTAATAGCAATCTTTCAAGACTGTGAAGTAACAGAGAAATAGCTCCTTAAATCAGTGTAGTCATTACACTTTTCCAAGTTTCCAAGACTTCCAAGTTTCTTAAAAAGAGTCAGTCTTACTAAAAATAAATAAAAACCAGAAAGTCCCACAAAGATGGAGAGGTTGATTTCAACTGGTTTATTTCCCAATGCCTGTTATCAAGGGCCATGAAAGATCAAAAATGTTTTCTCGTCATAGACTCCAAGAGATTCTTTTAGGCCCTTGAGCTAAATTCTATAGCCATGTTGATTGAGCTAGTTTGTGTTTTGTTTTTTCAAACAGTATCAAAGTTTTATTAAAGACAGGAAAAGAAATATGATCTGTAGAAAGAATGTGGGTCAGGTAAAAGTAAGAAAGTATGATGGTGGGCCACCATGCAAGAGAGAACAAAATAACCCAGTTTCTGTTTTTTCAAGAATATACTGTTCCTCACAATTTCAGACAATGACTGAGTGCATTGTGAAGAAATTTCTCATATTTATATTGCTTGTACATTTTTTCATGTTTTCTGCTATCATGCTTTCAATATTTTTATAAATTCACTGTACATTCATGTAGTCCTATTTAATTGAGGCTCTACTGGATGCCAAGTGTACTATGTTTGACACTCAGTCTTTTATCTCCTAAAGTTGAAATTTAGTAAAGCAATGTTTAACAAGTAATTTGTTCTACTCAATTATTATATGAAAATGAAAAGAGGTAAGGGTTCCAAAGTAAAAGAACATCTTTCTGCAGTTAGGCAAACAAAATATATGTAGAACTAGGATTGAGACATGTCTCTAGGAGGAAATGTTACTTCAGCTGAGATCTGAAAGAACAATAGGTATAGATTTGTGGAGAAAGGGACAGAAATTTGGACATTTTTTTAAAGAAAAGAGAGGAAAACCTCATATAAGATTCCCGAAGTGAGAGAGAAATTTGAGTGATGTGGTAACTAAACTCAGCCAAATAAGAAGAGCAAAAGAATGAGCAGACATAATGCAAAAAATCACAGAGATGCCACACCAGACATGTAAGAATTTGTATTTAATTCTAAGACTGGTAATACAATAGAATGAGTGGAAAGGAGGATGTCATACCAAATAATCAACTTAGTATTCTAAAAATATTATTCTGGTGTTGATTTTGAGAAGGGAGTGGAAAGAGATCAGATTGAATATGGTAGACCAATTAACTGGCAAGTAATGTAGTCCCAGTCAAACAAGCATACAAGTTTGAACTTGGGCCTTGAAGTGTGGTAGTAGAAATGGTGAGGTATTTAGGAAATAAACCAATAGGACTTGTGTATAGAAATAACAGAATTGTTGGCCTTGAAAAAACAAGTGCAGCTAAAGTGAAGCTGGTAACACTGTAGTACACTGAAATGCATCTGTTTGGAAAAATGTGCAAAAGAACATTCATAAGCTAACTACTAGACATGATGAGTTTGAGGCACATTTATATTTTGACTAAGTATTTGACTAGATGTCATAGAGAAGAGGTCTACTTAGAAATAAACGTTGAGAAGCATAAGCAGACAGAGATAGTCACTGAAACCATAGACAGTGATATGATAACTAAAAGAGAAAATAACAAAATTATAGGATAAGGGGGGCTAGGACAAAGCTAGGAAGAACTCCAAGAATTCTTGACTGAGTAAATGAGGGTAAGCCTGAAAAAGATACTGAGAGGATATTACAGACAGAGTGGTCATAAAGTAAAAGCAAAAGAGTCTTTCCAGAAACCAGGGATGGTTCCCGGGGCAGTGCCACACTCCAGAGGCTCTGAATTCCCAACAACCAGACTCAAGGTCTGGGTGGTGCCAAACTCCAGGGTGTGCTCCACCTAGCCGCCTGGGCTCCGGAGGTCTTGGCCCCCACCCATTAAGGTGGAGGACCCAGCAGCATACTTCAGGAGTATGCCTTCACTTGCTGTGCAGAGGATCCAGCTCTACCCAGTCCTGCATCTCAGCGAAACCCACCAGGGGAATGCCTGACCAGCCTTGCAGGACACAAAGCCCAGCACCCCAGAGCAACCCAACAAAGTACATCAGGGAAACACATGGCCAGCCTCACAAACCACAGAACACAAGAGTCCAGCACCATAATCTGGGGGTGTGCCCCAGCTAACCACAAGGATATTGGGGGATTGAAGCTCTACCCAACACAGTGTTCCAGTACAATTCATTGGGAGGCTGCCTGCCCAGTCACAAATGTCCCAGAGGAAAATGACAAAACAAAAAACCAAGAGGCAGTCTCAATCCCCCAGCCCACTGAGAACAAACCCAAGAAGACACTGATGTGGGAGACACTGGGAGTCACACAACTGAACTTTCTGAAATGATAGCAAATGCAGTAAAGAAACAACAGCATGAAGCTATAGAGACACTCAAATCAGAAACAATCTCTCAGCTAAAAAATGAAATGACAATCATTATGAAAGAAATGTTGTATGTATCTAAAGAAGATCAAAATAAAAAATAGAAGAATATAAGAAAATGATGCAAACTTTGAACAATATAAGACACAAATAGAATGCATGAAACAAATTCAAAGGGAAATTCAGGAAATGAAAAATTCCATGGAAAGTTTGAAAAACTGCTTGAATGAACCTGAAGATAGAATCTCAGACCTTGAAGACAGCATGGGAGCTTATGATCACAAAAGAAAAGATCTCTGAAAAATAATAAGGAACCAAGAAACAATAGTTCAACAGCTGCAAGACAGTGCCAAGAGAAATAACTTAAGAGTAATAGGCATAAATGAAAAAGCAGGGGTCAATACTAATGACCTGTGAAGACTATTTGCAGAGATAATAGCAGAAAATTTTCCAAACATAGGAAGAGAATCTGAAATACAGGTAACTGAGGCATACAGATCTCCAATTAACCATAACCAAAATAAACCTTTACCCAGACATATAATAATTAGGGTATCAGAAATACAGCACAAGAACAAAATACTAAAAGCTGTCAGAGAAAAGAAACAGATCACCTATGAAGGAAAGCCTATAAAATCACAGCAGACTTCTCAACACAAACCTTTAAGTCAAGAAGAGCTTGGAGTGAAGTATTTCAAATCCTGAAAGAAAACAACTTTCAACCCAGATTGATGTACCCTGAAAAACAATCCTTAAAAATTGATGGAGAAATAAGATACTTCCATGACAAAGAACAACTGAAGAAATTTATGGCCACCAAACCAACTCTACAAAGAATACTGAAAGACACTCTAGAAAGAGACAAAGATAGCTACAATCTTAAGAACAACAACAAAAGGAAACCACTAAGCAGGGCAAATAATTAAACAGAAAGTGTAGAAAACCAACAACAGAAAGATACCATGACAAGGATGAGTCAGTATCAGTTAAATCAATCAATGTAAATGGTCTCAACTCACCAATACAAAGAAACAGACCAGCAGAGTGGGTTAAGAAACAAAATCCAGCAATATGCTGTGTACAAGAAACACATTTCACTCCAAAGTAAATTCACAGACTAAAAATCAAAGGCTGGAAAACAATACTCCATGCAACAGGAACCCAGAAAAAAGCAGGGGTAGCTGTTAATGTTGCACACAATGTGAACTTCAAACTGAAAATGATCAAAAGAGATAAAGAAGGTCACTACATAGTTGTTAAGGGAAAACTTCAAGAGGAAGAGATTACAATCATAAATATATATGCACTGAATATGGGAGCACCCAACTATGTAAGACAATTTTTAATAGACATGAAAAACCAGATAAACAATAATACAATTATAACAGGGGACCTGAATACCCCATTGTCACAGAGAGACAGATCAACCAAGCAAAAAATCAGCAAACAAATAACATAACTGAATCACACTTATGAACAAATGGACCTAATAGATGTGTACCGAGTGTTCCACCCATCAACATCAGAATACACATTCTTCTCAGCTGCACATGGGTCATTCTCTAAAATAGATCATATACTGGTCCACAAAACATGCTTAAGTAAATGCAAAGGAACTGAAATAATCCCATGCATATTATCTGACCATAGCACAGTAAAATTGGAAATGAATGACAAAAAAACCTACAAGAACCCCATAAACACATGGAAATTAAATAATACCCTCCTAAATAACCAGTGGGTCACAGAAGAAGTTAAAGAAGAAATTAAACAATATCTACAATTGAATGAAAATGCAAATACAAATTATCGGAACCTGTGGGACAAAATGAAAGCAGTCCTCAGAGGGAAATTTATAGTGTTAAACTCCCACAACAGAAAAATGGAAAGAACACACATAAACAACTTAATGCTACACTTCAAACTTCTAGAAAAAGAAGAGCAAACCAAGTCCAAAACCCAAAGAAGGGAGGAAATTATTAAGATCAGAGCAGAAATTTACGCAATTGAAACTAAGATAACAATACAAAGAATTAATCAATCGAAGAGTTGGTTCTTTGAAAGAGTAAATAGAATTGATAAACCCCTAGCCAACCTTATCAAAAAGCTGAAAGAAAAAAACTAAGATTCATGCAATAAGAAATGAAAAGGGTGAAGTCACTACTGACCCTGTGGAAATACAGAAGATCATCAACACCTACCTCGAAAACCTTTAGTCACAGAGATTGGAAAACACAGAAGAAATGGGCAAATTCCCAGAAATCTATGAATTATGAAAGCTGAATCAAGAAGATATAAAACTGCTGAATAACACAAACTCAGTTAATGAAATTGAAAATGTAATTAGAACCCTACCACCAAAGAAAAGCCAGGGCCCTGATGGATTCACTGCTCAATTCTACAAGAAATTTAGGGAAGACTTAATGCCAACACTTCTCAAACTCTTCAGTGAAATTGAAAGGGAAGTAAGTCTCCTTAACTCATTCCTGGAAACAAGTATTATCCTAATACCAAAACCAGAGAAAGACCCAACCAAAAAAGAAAATTACAGGCCAATCTCCCTAATGAACACAGATGCAAAATCCTCAATAAAATACTGGCAAATAGAATACAGAAAGTAATCAGAAAAATTATACACAATGATCAAGTGGGATCATTCCAGGAATGTAGGGATGGTTCAACATACGCAGATCAATAAATGTAATATACTATATCAACAGAACCAAGGACAAGAACCACATGATCATCTCAATAGATGCAGAAAAAGCTTTTGACAAAATCCAACACCCATTCATAATAAAAAAAAAACAGAAAATCAGACTAGATGGTCTCTATCTCAACCTGATAAAAGCCGTATATCATAAACCAACAGCCAACATCTTAATAAATGGAGAAAATCTGTAAACTTTCAACCTAAAATCAGGAACAAGACAAGGATGTCCATTATCGCCACTCCTATTCAATATAGTTCTGGAAATAGCCAGAGCAATTAGACAAGAGAAAGAAATAAAGGGAATAAGGATGGGAAAGGAAGAAGTAAAATTATCATTATTTGCTGGTGATATGATACTCTACATAGAAAACCCCCAAAAATCCATTAAAAGACTTCTAATAAGCAAATTCAGTAATGTTGCTAGATACAAGGTGAACACTCAAAAATCAATAGCATTCCTGTACACAAACAACAAATTTACTAAGAGAGAAATAAGGGAAACCACACCCGTCACTATAACATCCAAAAAAATGAAATACTTAGGAATCAATCTAGCAAAGGAAGTAAAAGATCTATACAGTGAAAATTACATTACTCTGAAGAAGGAAATCGAAGAAGATTTCCAAAAATGGAAAGATATTCCCTGTTCATGGATAGGAAGAACAAGCATCATGAAAATGGCCATTCTCCCAAAATTATTATACAGATTTAATGCAATCCCAATCAAAATACCACTTGCCTACCTCACAGAGCTAGAGAAAGCATTCCTGAAATTCATCTGGAACCAGAAAAGACCTAGAATAACAAAGGCAATTCTGGGCAACAAAGGTAAGGCAGGAGGTATGACTTGAAACTATACTACAAAGCCACTGTGATAAAATCATGATGATACTGGAATCAAAACAGACCTGAAGATCAGTGGAATAGATTAGAAGATACAGCCACAACTACAAACAAAGTTAGCCACCTCATCTTTGACAAAGGGGTCAAACATGTGCATTGGAAGAAAGATAGTCTCTATTACAAATGGTGCTGGAAAACTGGCTTTCTATATGCCATAAACTAAAACTAGATCCAAGTCTATCACCATGCATCAAAATAAAGTCAAAATGGATCAAAGATCTGAATATTGAAACAGAGACACTAAATTTACTAGAAGAAAAAGTAGGTAAAAATCTTGATGGCATAGGGGTAGGCAGAGAGTTCATAAACAAAAATCAAATTGCACGGGAAACACTTCCCAGAATCAACAACTGGGATCTCATCTTACTAAAAAGTTTTTGCATGTCAAAGGAAATCTCTAACAGAGTGAAAAGAAAACCTACAAACTGGGAAAATATCTTAGCCAATTGTCCATCAGACAAAGGACTTCTATCTAAAACACATGAAGAATTAACAGAAACCAGGGATGTCTGGGAGGAAGGATCCTTTAAAAATATGTACTGGAATAAGTGATTTGAGAACAATGCTTACCTTACTGAAATCTCTTTCAAGAATTAAAAGGGCAGAAGTAGGACAAAGAAACTCAAAAGTGCATATTTTTTAAAGATTAGCTGTGGAGGAAAGGCATTGTACAAAGCGACAAGAGGAATTAAGACAATTCTCTCCTCCAGTTAAATATACACTTAAAGGTTGACTTTTAAAATATTAAATATGTGACATTTTAGTATGACTAGTTGATCAAACTAGTTGGAAGTGAACATTAGAATATTTCCAAAACATTATTTACCCAACAGACAGTCTAATCTCTTGCCTTTTCTCATCCCATTCTTGATAAAGCTTTACCCAAAGTCTCATTCCATTTGCAAATCTCTCCCCATTACTGAGTTCTCAGGACATTATGACTCACACCATTCTATACTTTCATCCACGATGGAAATCTGGAATAAAATGAGACTACTTTCATAAATATTAGTACAATGCCAGGTATTTAATAAGATTAATTTAATTGTCTAATTACATAGGCAAAAAAATGAATACATTATTAATTTTTGCACATCACCTGGAAAATATTCTCAGTTTTAAGGTGGTGTAGGTGTTAAGAATCAATAATAATCTGTATTGTTTAATGTTAATGAATGAGCCAGTCATCTAGGAAATTTTCTTCTCCATCTCTCATGTCGTATGTAGAGAATGGATGGTACTGAAAATTCATTGTATAAAAACAAGGACACAGTTTTATGTCCAGTAACATTTATGTCAATGCTACAACTATGTAGGATATCAAGGAAAACTAAAACCCATGTGCTTGGATCAAAAGTGTGAATATATTTATGGACTGAAATCAGTGCTAGAAGCCTCAGCAATGGAAATTCCTGGATCTTTATTCCTTCGTGGACTCTGATCATTCCCAGCTTCCAGTTATCATTTGCATGTTTGTGTATCTGCTTCTCAAATCATTCTTATTTATATATTTTGCTTCCCAATATTTGGAAAGAGAGTACATGTGTATTTTTCCCTTCAAAATCATAGCTTTTTGAACTTTGGTTTGTATCTGCTCCCTCATAAATTCTAATTACATGTGGCCTAGTCAGAGTCTATCCAGTATCTCAGTAGTGTCCTTTTGATTTTTAGCATCTGTGGATACCTTCATTACCCTCTCAACATTTGATAATTCTTATACCATAGCAAGAGTATCTAGTTGATACAACTAATCATTCCAAACTAGATTATAATATAAGGTCACTGCCATTCTATTGATCAACTACCCATGGGTTACATGGTGAAATCACTCTCCTTTAACAGGACATTTAGGTGTGCCAGCTTCATTTAGACAGTTTGTGAACTTAAATGGTAATGTAGTTAATACTAATACAAGGTAAAACGTTCACATGTAGTTGTTAATATATGTAGCACTGTCAACCTATGTTGTGTACCAAATTCTGGAGCTGTCTATCAGAATCATTTGGTGAGCAGTTTAGGGAATGCAAATCCTTAGACCTCTGGCTGAATTACCTAAATTTGAAATCTTTTTATTCAATTTAACAATATTATACAGTATACTTCGAAAGTTTCCCAGGTCATTTTGATTCAACCTTCCAGTGATATAGGGCATTTTTCTCTTATTATAAGACTATCTGTAATTTTATCAATTATCTTATTTTCCCATTTACTTTCTTTTAAATTGTGTAACATATTTTTAGAAACTGACTTAGTTCCATAACTGTTCTAACAGTTAAAACCTTTTTAGAGATGTATCCACATTCTCAGTGCTTTTAACTCAGGAGACGTAGAGTGATAATTCTACACAAGCATGGCATGGGACAGCAAGAGGAGAGTCCTCCTGGAAGACAAGATGCGGTGGGAATTTAGCAAGTCAGCAAAGGCATCCTCCAGCTGACAAGGTCCATCACTGTGCAACATAGTAAAACTATCCTCATGTAAATATGCAAAGATTCTAACTTGGTCTCCACAGTATGCATGTTGAAAATGTATGCAAAAGTGTATATATAACATAATATAATTAATACAATATTTAGACAAACTATAGTTAGTAAGGAGAATATTACATTATCATACCTCTTAGCAGGGGAACTCATTGTGGAGGAAAATATATAAGTTTTTACAGATATTAATAACTGAAAATTATAGATTGTAGAAAGAAAGAGACAGATAATACCACTTGTGTAAGAGAGAAAAGGAATTTTCGGGATGGGGCTAGCAGTAAATACATGAGAGGATGAAGATAGCATAATCTAAACTTCTAAAGCAATAATGCCAGAGAGGGTTTTGATGAGAAGCACGCATGTGTGTGACATGTGTATTTTTGCGATTTAAATCTCCCCATTAATATTAAATGACTTGTGTAAACTGTGTAAGGAAAAAATCAAGCAAAACTGGCTGGATACCTATCTACATTTTACCACAAAATGTAGAATGGAAATCAGTCATGGGAGTCACAGTGTGTTTAGAAACAAAAGAGTTTGTAGTTTTAAAAACTGAATTCAATTCAAAGGAGATCCAGAGAACCAGAAACTCTAGAAATTTACAGAACTTGAGGGTTGCTACTGAACTCAGCAGAATTTGGCATAGGGATCAAGATTCTATTTGACTTCCAGAGTTACCTTAGGTGCTTGTCTTAGTTACTTTTTATTTGTTGCTGAGACAAGACACCGGACCCCCAAAATTAGGGAAGGAAAGGTTTATTTATCTTACAGTTTCTGGAGGTTTCAGTCCATAATCAGCTGGCTCCAAGGCAGGGTGGCATGGCACTGGGGCAACACTTCAAGGCAACAGCCCGGCAAAAGCAGCCAGAGTAAAAGGGGGCAAGAGCAAGCCTCTTCTCCTCCCTTATATAGTACACAGGGCACCCCCACCCCAGGGTGGGTGCAGCATTCAAAAATCTCCTTGCCTTCCTTTGCACAAGATGAGGATGTTTACAAAGTAAGACCCCTGGCTCCTTGCTGCGTCTCTCAGCTAAACTTTTGACTTTCTCAAATTGACACAATGACCAGGTAACTACCGGTGCTCTACACACCAGGATGTAGAGCTGCTGAGTTACTTAATTAAGATTCTAGACTTCTCAAGTTGACACAATGTATAAACCATAACAGTGTTCTATTGCATGGCATATCATAGCAAATTTCATTGTAGTAATATTCTTGATTGGTTAGTTTGTTTGCTATATATGTTTTTATGATCATGCTCTCCTCTTTGAAGTCTGATACCAAGAACTAAATCTAAATAATACTGACTAAAATTTGATAGATGTTGTATATACAGTGAAAGTCTTCCCCTTACTATGAAATATTCTAAAATGGCATATTTAGAGGGCAGAGAATAGCCAAGTCTTCTCTACTGAGTCAACTAAAACCAAAGTTTTATGGCATGACTTTGAGTTAATGCAAACTGAGGAAAGGGGGAAGCAATGAAAAAGTAATCATCATATTTTCAGGATGAAGCAAATTGTATTTGCTTTGTTCTAATTTTTGTTGCTACTATTATGGAATGGTTTGAACAGGTATTGGATAAAAAGAGTTCTGATTTCCAAGTATTTATGATCACAAATGCTGTAAAACGTGTAAATAGAATGTGATAGAACAACTATCAGTTTTGATATCAAAACACAAGAATATTAATATTTAACTTAACTATTTTCAGTCAGCTAAGGATGATGATTATCTCAGTGTAGATACTCTTTGCTTGTTCATATCCCCTATGTCTTGTAAAAAGACAACATGAAAGAATTTATTTTAAAATTATTTTGAGAATTTTTAATTCATAGTTGTCATCAAAAGTTGTCCTTATTCATTAGTCAACTATGAACTAACATTTCTAAGAAATTTCCTTTTAGAAGTATTTTTTCATCTATCTCCTCGATGAGACACTTTAATACAAAATCGCATCCATATTTTTGGCAATGATCTCAGCAGAGTATTATCACATCTTACTTAGTGAGCTGACCAATCTTCTAGACTTTTTCTTACATACTTTTAGAATATCTTTACTTAAAAATACACATTTGATTGGAATACATGGATTATGACATACTCAATTCTGATACCAAGATTATGATTTGCACACACTCCCCTCAAATTACATTGTCCACTTCTTTTGCTTTGTTTTATGTTGGGGGCTACAAATTCATAATAGCTAATTTTGCATCCTTCCCTAAGGGATAAATGGAGGCTTGGGATTATGGTGTCATCCTTTTGAGACTTCACATTAACACTTGGGATGGGCCATCCTCTCCCACCCAGTAAGACTAAATTAAGACTCCTAAAATAAAAAAAGAGCACTGCAGAGCAAGATCCTCCTTAGCATAAGATCATCTCCACCCTTTTGAGACATCCCAGGATTATCCATTGCCTGCAGTGTCATGGACTTCTGAATGTTCCACCAACCTTGAAGCTTCAACTAGCCATCCTATATTGTGTGCACCAAATAAATAGTGGTTGGTTTGGTGCGTCTTGGGTTTTACCCATCCTGAAGCATTGACCTCCCAGTCCTCCATCATGCATTACTAAATTTGTCTTTGTTTCTTATT
This sequence comes from Dasyprocta punctata, assembly GCA_004363535.1. Lineage (NCBI taxonomy): Eukaryota > Metazoa > Chordata > Mammalia > Rodentia > Dasyproctidae > Dasyprocta > Dasyprocta punctata. The sequence goes on along the minus strand of RJWM01007060.1, from coordinate 34,796 downwards.
TCATCCTTTTGCCGTATCCCTCATACAGGCAGTTGGGGATCTTGGCCAGGTCCCTAATAATTTTATTTGCATACAATCTTATTCCAACTGTGTGCTTTTTCCTTACCATGGTATTTGGGTTCAGAAATCCATTTTAAAGGGATTTTTACTTCCTTTTATAAATTGTACACTGTGGTGGGTAGAGGTTCTCTTCCCAAGCAAACCCCTTCCTCTTGGTTTAGTCTTCCCAGATGTTACATATTGATATAAGCCTAAAATGAAATTTATAAACACGATTTTGTGTATTGGAGGGTCCATCATATTGTTAACATCTTTCAGCAATTGATATTTTCGCAAAAGTTTTGGAATAGCCACTCTGACTAACAAAAGTAACCAAGTTATATCTTAAGATTAAAGCAAATTCCTTACCATGCAATGTCAGACCAACTTCAGTTCTTTTTCATTGAATAAAAATGTAAGTCAAGAAGACAATGTTTAAGTACAAATTACAGTGAACTGAATAAAATAACTATCTTATAGAACAAAAGTAATCATTGAGATAATAATGTATGATTCTTCCCAATACACCCAAAAACCTCAAAACATTTTGTAGTTCTTTATTTCCTTTACCAGGACCTACCATGCACCTCAAAATTCTTTCTAGAAGTGATAAAGGGGAATGAAAATCCTGATCTACTATATGTCCAGTAAGAGTTTGTGTTCTCTAAAATCAAAGAATGAATTTTAGAAACAATGGAGGTTAAGAACAGAAATATTTATTGTGAGAAAGAAAGTTCTGTCTGAGAGAGAGAGACACAAGGGGTCCCGAGTGGGTTGCTAAATACTCTGTCTTTTCTAATGAGTTTTATAGAGCAAAATCACAATAGGCAAAACTGGGAACTCTAAAGGCAGCAGGGCATGAGGTGGGACAGATCTGTGGTCAACCAATAAGATTAATTGTTTAGGTAAAATTGACCAAATCAGGGACAAATGGGGAAGTGAGTCACTTAGCAAGTGAGCATTCTGATGGATCACTGACTTTCTGTAGGGGGTTGGGATGATAATTTCTGACTTCTCAAGATGATCCATACCTAATCCCTAAAGTTTATACTTAAGGTGTGGTTGCATTTGTTTTGCTTTCTGTCTTGAGATCTGGCCCACAGCAAGAGGTGTGTGTCTCCTCCAAGGTCACAAGACATTTGGTCCTCTCTGCTGAGGGCCTAGCCCTGTCTGACTGCCTGTAATATTTCTAACTAATTCAGCTGCCTGTAACAGAAGCTCTGTTTATCTCAATAGCCCAAGTAGCTCAAGAAGCTACAATGACTTCTAAGGATTGACACATTATCCATTTACAGTAATGATGAATTCCAAATGTTTCCACATTCTAAATTCCTCTGTCTTGTAGTGTTTTACCTTTTTATTAATGACACAGATCCGGTTGAATATCTTATGTAACATTGAAAACGTAATAAATTATAACTCCTTGCATTTATATTATGCTTTCCCAGAGGAATTCCTTTCATAGGCATTGTCTCATTAATATTCAAAATTATCCTGAAAAGTAGGTAGAGATGATTATGTTGAACTGTGATGGAATTTTAAAGAGGAGAGGTACACTCTAGCTGTCTTTGTGCATCCATTTGATCTTGACTTAAAAAAGTCTAAAGAAAAGCTAATAGCTGAAATTGGAGCTGATAGGATGGAGAGTTTAATATGCTTTTTCCCAAATATATGAAGTCCATGAGTACTATATATCTAGCACTGAAATATCTGTAGGTTTTAAGAAGAATGTCTTTTACAGACAAATTGTTTATTATTTTTGGATGAATTTCAGTTCTTATTTTTTTATCATACTTACAGGTCAGATACATTCTCTCACCTTTCATGGATTATTTCACTGCAACTATAGAAAACAGATCTATTCAAACAGTTAAGTTTCGGCCTGCACTTACAACTTTGATTTGCTCAAAAATAAATATGAGTATTATTAACCATGACTTTTTAATTCTACTTTTACAGATGAATAAATAATTTCAAGAAGAAATTTGAAATAGTCATCCCCAAACCTCAGATCCAGCTATAGAAAAGACCTAGATTCAATCCTTAAGTTCCTAAATCCTAGATCTCTTTTCCATGGTACCCTGCATTCCTATTTGGTTATTATGATTTATTAACCTTCTTATAAAATAAGTTCCTTACATACAAATTTACTTGATTGAATTGTTTCTTTCTATTAATCTAATATATGCCATCATTTTAGTGCTTCTTATAGTTCTCGTTAACATTGGTTGTAGAGAAGAAAGAAACTGGAGTAAATCACACATTTTGTAATAGCTATTGTACATTTTGGATCCTATTCATTTTTTGTTCTTTTTTTCATTTATATCTTAGAAAAATCACACATTTTAGAAAACACTCGTTGGTCAAGAAAATTCTCTGCAATTTGACAAAAAATGTTATAAATGCATAAATGATGGAAAATGGCACCAATAATGTTTGTAATTGAGGTCATCTTTCAATTTTATCTCATGCAGAAAATTCATATAACAAAAGAGGCAGGAATGACAAGAAGGAATGAGTAAAATGTTTCAAATAGTAGCAGACTTGGGACATTTTGTGATTGGTTTAAATCCTAAGCAAATGATGGAAGAATGACAAAACACTTGCCTACACTGCATGGCAGTGGTGGAAGGACCCCTAAAATGACAGTAAATGATCCCATTAGTAATTAAGTTTAGTAATCAGTTATAACTTGAAAACAGTCAAGAAACCTAAAGATAATACTGAGGAGTGGAAACAGAAATGTGTTGAAGCCTTTGACTGACACATAGTTCACTCATTTATATCCAGAGGGAAATCTTTTAAAAATTTACGTTTTGTTCTGCATGCTGAGATCCATTTTTAAAGAAGAAAAGTGTTAGAAACAAAGCATGTGGGTAAGTCTTGGATTCCTTATCACTGAACACAAATTAGCTTCTGCACAGGTAATAATATTCTGGTTGGGTCCATGAGACTGACAACGGAGGATTGAAGGGAAAGAGAATTAAGAATTGAGATACTTCATGTACAGGAGCCTAATCATCTCAATGAATGTAAACATTTTATGATGTAAGCAAGGGCTAAGAATAATGAAAAAAAGAATGAAAATGGGGAAAGGGAATTTAGAGGTTGAGGGACAAAGATGAGTGGAAATGGGATTAAAGAAAGAGACAAGCATTACTATGTAACATTCCTATTCCTCAAGATGAATGTAAATTGTATGTACTGCACACATGTACTAGTATAATAGAGCTATGTTTTAATAAATTCATGATATCTTTATTCTACATGTGACTGCAAACTTTTTAAAATTAAAAGTGGCTTGTGGTTTCTTTGTCAAATAGCTCAGGGTCTTTTTCTGAGCTCCAGAGATCAGAAACTGATGGCTAAGAAGCAGACACCTTTCACATAGCTCTGTGAGGACTGAAATAGTCATTTATGACTCTCAACACTTAGCCACACAGCTCATTCTGACAAATAATACCACAAAACCACATACTCTTCCAATTGCTTGACAGAGCTTCAACTTGAAAGGTTTTCTTCATTGTTGATTTTTTTATGTTTCTAGCTAGTGAGAGAAACAAGGCTTGTTGTAGCTTGTATTGGCTTGGCAGTTAAGAGGTTTTGGATCCAACTGAGGACTAGAGAAATCATAGAAATGAGAATAAGAGGGAAAGATCAGGAGTAATAAAATAGGATAGTACCATGGGGGATTCCTGGGATGTGCTTTCAGTAGTCCTTGGGAAAGTAGACCACCTGTCAGGTAGTGTCTTCCAAGGGCAACGATCTGGCAAGTGAGGCCAGATGATAAACTTTGCTAAGCAGTAGAGGTCCTCAAAGTTTTAGGTGTGAGATGGGCCCATGTTTTAGGCTGGTTGGTGTGGAAGAAGGTTGGAGCACATTCCTAGTAGCTATTATGCTGCAGAAAAAGAAGAAACAACAAAAAGAGGCCATATTATCTTAGAAAAGTATCTACACCAGTTAAGAAATGCAGTATTCAATGCAATGTTTCATTTACAGGGAGATGAAGTTGTCAGAATACAGTTGAAAATTGGAAGAAATGTATGCATAAAAATGTGTTATCCCAGCAAGAAAGAGGAATTTCAAGGGGAAATCAGTAGTCTCATTGGCTGACTGATAGTGTCCTGAATTCCCCAAAGGTACAGTTGATATGTTTCAGAATGAAAGAACCACTCCAGTTAGTAACAGAGTTGAAGCTGAAACCAATCATCATGCTAGCTGAAGACCATGACTGTATTCCTGGAAAGTCAAAGATCATTGCCTGTAGCAACTGTTAAGGTCAATCGTGGAAGAAACTATAGGACAGAGAGAGTTGCCCTTATCAATTATTCTCATGTGCATATCATTCTCATCTCCTCTGGACCCTTGAATAATTATGATTTTCGTACCTTGATGAAGCATTCTGGCTGTCCCAATGCCTTCTCGCAACTCAGTTCACAACCACAGCATGTCATGCTTCTCATTCAGCCTTCTCCCAACTTACTTATTTGCATTCAATATGAACCTCTCTCCCATATTTTTAAAGCAATAGCACTGAACAATGAAGTCCCTCTGGCTAGGAATAGAGACAGCAATGTTTGATAGGATCATGGTTTCTGTAACAAGATTAGCTGCATGTTTATTCTTACTAACTGTAAGATCATGTTAGGTTTCATGTAACCTCAATTTCCTTATCTATAAAATAGAAACTATAATAAGAGAACTTACCTGTTGAGTTGTTATAAAGAATAAGTGGGAGAATATAGGCAACATGCTGGGCATGGTGCTCAGTACAAAATAATTTTCCAGAAATCTTCACAATTATTTTTTAAACATTCCTCAGTCATCATGGAGTAGTAACACCTACTTATCCAACATGAGATGAGAGATGAAACCTAAGAGACCTAAATTCATCTGGGATGCTCAAAACCATGTAACTTTATTTTTGAACTCTCCATTATGGAACAAAGAGCTAGAAATTGGTAAACTTCCACCAGTTGTAAACATATTTCTTATAGGATGCTCATTTGTCTTTGGAGCTAAGTATATAGTAATGACTCGAAAGATGATAGCAGCAATTGCTTAGACTTAGCTGAATTCATATTTTCATCTCCCCTATTACATTCTATACTTAAAATTTTACCTATTTAAAAAGCACCAAAGGTGTGATTTCTTTGATTTAGGTAGAATTTCATTCTTTTTCTTCCCTACTACTCACCCTCCTTCACATCTAAGTAAAGATTTCTGTGTGAATAATAAATGCATATCTGTTGGTTAACTAAGATGTGCATAACAAAAGGTAAATGGGTTTTATAATTAGACTTAAATAAACTGAATAATCAATGAGCAAATGGAGAAAAATCTAACATTTAAATTGTTTTGCTTTTACTAATTTGTAAATACAATGAGATCTGAAATCATAATTCTTAAGTAGATTACTTTTTTATTGCCACTTTTCTTACTTTTAAAGTGATATAATATGCAAATGATTTTTCATTGTCAGACATAAATTTGGTAAAAAGTCATACTTTCGCATTTTATTGTGCGATCTTGGGTAAGTCACTTAAACTGTATGAGTTCCAGTTACATTGTGAGTTAACTGAAGATAATTAAATTATTTTCCTGATATGGTTATGTTGAATTTTTCAAGATTTCTCTTGCAATTGATGTTAGTTTTCTAACACTGTGCTTGAAAGATATACTTTATATGATGTTTTAAATTCTTTTGGGAAGATACCCAAAAGGGAACAGCAATGTATGTACACCCATGTTTACAGCAGCAAAATGTAGCTAAACCTTGGAAACAACTGAAGCACCCATCAACCAAGGAATGAATAAAAAGATGTGGTACTTTTATACAATGAGGCACTACTCAGCCATAAAGAAGGATAAACTTGAGACTTTTGTAGGTACATGGGTGCAACTTGAGACCATACCCATAAGTTAAATAAATAAGACTCATATATGTGCACATCATATTGTCTCCCTGGTGTGAGAAACTGAAAGAGTAAATAAGGTCTAAAATTTACAATAGATACTGTGAAATGGGAAGAAATTGTTCAAAAGGAAAAAGGAACTAGGATGGGTGAAAGGGGGAAGGACAGTAGAGAAAAGGGGAAAAATGTGAGTCAGTTATACTATTAGTGTCTCTTAGTTCATTAAAAAGGGAGATCTGTGCTAATATCTATTGGGGAAATTTTTATGCCCATATCTGGTACCTTGAGCAACTATTTCAAAGATAGCGACATGTAATGTATTAATTATTAATTATGTTATGAAAAATTTTAGCTTTTTTCTATAAAATAATAATAATAAAATGACATACCTCTATTATTTCCATTTTAAATCTGTTAAGACCTTGTTGGGGACCTAACATATCCATTCTAGAGAATGTTCCGTAAGCAAGTGAGAATGTATATGCTACTGCTGTTGGATAGAAATTATGGAGTTACTTTAAAATAAACTGAATTAGTTCTAATAATGTGCCCAGAACAGTTTAAAAGCAAAAGCTATGTTCTTTGCTAATTTAAAATATAATAGCTACACATGAGTAAATTCTAGTAAGTTATGCCTCATGCAGTACAGTAAGGCAGGCTTGTAAAATTGAGGATTTAAATCTTCCAAGTTTTCAGACACAAAAGACAGAGCCAGGATGTCTATGCGTGTGTATGTGTGTGCATGTGCACGTGTGTGTGTGTATGTGTGTGTGTGCTATCTTGGCTTCTTCTTAAATATAGCACAGCTAGTTCACACTCCATTTAGCTGAATGAAAAATGTTTACACTTCCTTTAAGATGTTGCTCTTCATGTCCCTCTGGCAGCAGATGTAAGAAAATAACATCCTGTTTTGCAAGGCCAAACGTTCCTCAGCTGCAAGAATGTTGTCCTGATTATATTGGAGGAAATAAATGGTAGACTGCTCCCACAAAAACTGTATGGTGTTTGAGGTTATTGCCTTACAAGCTTCCAATCATCTAGTATTTCTTCTGAAATATTAGTGACCTTTCAAAATGTAGTCAGCAGCTTAGGGAACTGATATTGTTCACCAAGTGCACCTGAATGTGCTTGTTCCATTTTGTTCTATTATCTCCAATTCCAAAGGGTATTTATAAGTTTTGGTGACAACTAAAATTTTAATTCTGTACAGTGGAAGTCACATTTGTGACTTTAGCATCCTTTTGTGCTCTAACCTCTGTTCTCTTTAATTCTTTTTGGAAAGGAGAGGAAGTAAAGTGCTGCTGGCTCTCTTCCTGAAAATTGTGTATTAAAACTATCCCAAATCTCAGGAGCTTGTGAGACCAATACTTATTTGTCAGGCACTGTCTACATGTCTTTAATTTTGGATTGATCTTACTTAAGCTCAGTTAACTTGACTCAATATATGGATTTATATCAGATCTGCTGCATGTCTCTAATGCTTTTTGAACCAATAGATATATGTAAAGTATATTCTTCTCATATCAAATGTAGAATTGTAACAACATAAGCTCAACAATGCAAGCACATCTCAAGGAAGGTGCCACCTGCTACTCTAGTATCTAATTTGCCTAAGTAAGTCAATGAGTGAGAATGTACATTCTTACCACCATGAGACCATAAACCAAGTTGAAGGCAGGGGAGGGCAATGAGCAGGGAGTGAATATTTCCTGAAAGAATAGGAATAGCTGCATGAACTAATATGTAGTTAAACAACTTAACTTCAAAAGTGAAAAGTACCTGGATGATGCTTTTCTGGGAATTAACAATGGTTGAATTTTTTCTTTAATGAATATAAATACATGCACTTAATGTCCTTTGGGGCATTCAGACACAAAATAAGAATATCACATTTTCAAAATTGCCTCCTCACCTCACTCCAAGGACTGAGACCTCAAAACTCATCCTTGATTTATTCCTCAGTCTATCTAAATTTAAAAGACACTCTCCATTCTTATAAATTTATTTTTAGTTTCTAAAATTGTGCTGCCATTTCTTATTTTGTAAAACTGTAATCCAAACATCATACATTTTGTTGAAACCAGAGCAAATTTTTTCTTTGAATGTATAAACTGGAATGGTGAGAGATGGAGGAGCAATAGAAGGCAGAGAGAAGGTTGACATAATGAAACATGGTATAGGCACGTACATAAATGTCACAGTGGAACACGTTGTAATATGTGATATGTGTTTATAATAATGCAATTAATGTGTGACTCAAGAAAGTTTGATGACTTATTCATGAAATATAAACTATGATAGATTGTAGAGATTCAAAAGTAAACACTATAGTTATGTTCCCTGCTCTTTGTGAAAGTGTAACTGTGAATGTAAGCAGCTATTATCCGATATTATATGAAAAAATATCATAAAGAGGCGTAGGATGTGAAGGACCAATAGGAAAAAAATTATAAGGAACTATTTAAAAGTTATGCTATACTGTATAATAACTTACTATTATTTTATTGCTTATGAAATTTAGCTTTATTTTTTCATAGAATAAAAAATATACAATTAAAAATAAAAGAAAACTGGAATTCTGCCTTTAGGAAGTGATATCTAGCAAGGTATCTTGGCACATACCTGTCATCTCAATCCTGGAGAGAATGAGGCAGAAAAATCACTGTGAGTTTAAGCCAAGCCTACCTACAAAGCACGGCCTGAACTACCAAGCAAGACTCCATCTCAAAAAACAAAAGAAAACAAAATGAAAGTAAGCGGTGATATCTAAATTGACATGTAAACAGTTAACTGAGTTAGACAATAGGTGTGTAGAATGTGTGTTTGTGTGTACATATATCTGAGGGACTGCTGAAATTCAGAAACCGGTACATGTATATAACAAATTATACCACTGTGTAAATAAGTATGCAGATTTTTCAAAATTAAACATAGAGTTGTATACCGTTTGATCCAGCTATACCACTTTGGTATATTCCTGAAAGCAATAACGATTGCCTACTGTAGTGACATATGAATACCCATGTTTATTGTGACAGTTCACCATAACTAAGCTGTGGAAGCAGCCTAGATGGCTGTGACAATAAACTGATTAATGTATCAACAACATGTAATATATGTGTGTGTGTATATATATATATATATATCCATAAACAGAAATTAGATCAAGTCATTTGCAGGAAAATAGACAACTGGAAAACAGTGTGTTAAAAGTAAAAAACCAGGCTCAGAAAATAAATGCCATGTTTGCTGTCATATGAGAAATCTTTTAAAATTAATAAAGTACAGATGACTGAGAAATAGAAGGTAGACCTTTAGAGAAGGATAAAGGATTGGAAAAAGAAATAACTTTATTATTATCATACCTTTATAATACATAACAATTACAATCAGGCTGGAAAATCAATACATACATACAGATATCCATGTGTATCAATGGTGTGTATATAAATATTTGGTACATATCTGTATGCACATAGACATATGGTGTATTAACATACAATTGGTATACAAATGCATATGTATATTATTTTGAACATTATTAATTCTTCCCCACACATCTCTGTCCTCTATACTTCCCCTGAACCCTTCACCATATCCAAAAATCGACCTCCATAATTTTTTTGAGGACAATAAAACCAAATGAAATAAAACAGAATAGAGTCAATCAAAACAAAACAATGAATGTGATACAGGACTTCAAAGCAAGATAAAAGGAAATCAATAATGGCTACCATAATGCCTCTTGTTATCTTCAAAATAACTGCCCTTACAATCAGGCATAATAAAATCAAACAAAATAGTACAGAGTAAAACCAATAAAAACAAAACATTGGAAGCAATACAGGCTTTCAATACAATAGTAAAACAACAGTGGTTACCATAATTCCTCTTGTTATCTTCTAAGTAGTTGCCTATATCATCAGACATAATACAATCAAACAAATCAAAATAGAATAAAATCACTTAGAACAAAACAATGAAAGCAATATAGGGCTTCAAAACAAGATAATAGGAAATCAATAATGGCTATCATAATATGTTTTGTTATCTTTGAAATAACTATCCATGCCATCAAATATAATAAAATTAGATAAACCAAAACAAAATATAACCAAACTAAACAGAACAATGAAAACAATATGGGATTCAAATCATGATAATAGATTAACAATGGCCACCACCTTCCACTTTTAGACATTTCCTCCCCTTTCATTTTCACAATATGCATTGTGTATTTTGGATCCCACTATCTCCTTTAGTTTTTAATACTAGGGAGACAACACAATGTTCACCCATGTGACTCTGAATCATTTCATCTATGAGCATGATCTCAAGTTGTATCCATTTACCTACAAGAGCCTCGAGGTTATCTTTCTTTATAACTGAGTAGCTTTCCATTGGATAAAAATCCCAAGTCTTTCTTGTCCACTCTGCAGCTAATGGGCAATCTACCCCCACTTCTTTCTGGTACCCTGTCACATTGAGTATTGTTCTCTCTCCTTTGATTTTCAATCTATGAACCCCCTTTCAAGTTAAATATGTTTCTTGTATAAAGCCTATTAATGGATCCTCTCTCCTGATATACTCTGCCTGTGTGTCTTCTTTTGGTGAATTCAGGCCATCTGCATCAATGGTCACGGCCAACATGCACTGTCTAGTCTCTGCCATGCTCTTTTCTTGCCATTGGCTGCATGCTTTTCCTCTCCATTCAATTGTCTAACCCACTTGGTGATACCTCTCTGCCACTGTTCCTGCAGCTATGGTCTTTTTTATCTTTCTCTAGAATGGCCTTCAGTATTCTTTGTAGGGTTGGCTTTGTGGTCATGAATTCCCTCAGTTGTTGTTTATCATGGAAGTGTCTTGTTTCTCCAAAAATTTTGAAAGATAGTTTTGCAGCATACATCAATCTGAGTTGGAAGTTGCTTTCTTTCAGGACTTGAAATACTTCACTCCAAGTTTTTCCTGACATGATAGTTTGTGTTGAGAAGTCTGTTGTGATTCTGATGGGTTTTCCTTCATAGGTGATCCATTTCTTTTCTCTAACAGGTTTTAATATTTTCTTATTGTGTTGAATTTATGGGATCTTGATTACTATATGTCTGGGTGTAGATTTATTTTGGTTATAGCTAGCTGGAGTTCTATATGCACCATCAGATACTCACTGTCAGCACTGTGTAGAAGAACCAAACTGTCTCACTTCAGGGAAATTGTACATAATGCAGGAAGTGCCTGAGACCCCAGTACCCACTTGTCCAGAAGAACCTAGGAATATGTCAAGATGAAGAAGCAAAAGGCAGTCTCTGGTCTCCAATTCAAGCAGAGCAAGTCCTGGAGATGCAAACAAGGAAGAGATTGGGAGTCACACACCTGAAGTTTCTAAAGTGATGACAACAGAAATAAAGAAACAACTTCATGAGTCTATAAAAGAAATTAGAACAGAAATACTAAATCAGATAGAAGAAGAATTGAAAAACAGTAAAAGAATTGCTAACCATCTCTAAAGAAGACATAGGTTTAAAAAAAATTAAGGAGCGTTGGAAAATGAGAGAAACCTTGAATGAACAATACAAAAAAGATTTAGAATACATGAAATGGATTAAAAGAGATATCCAGGAAATTAAAAACTCCATTGAAAGCTGGCAAAACCACTTGAAAGAAACTAAAGATAGACTTTCAGATCTTGAAGACAGGTTTTCAGCTTGGGATCATGAAAGGAAAGATCTCTTTAAAATAACAAGGAACCTGGAAGTAACAGTTCAATGGCTGCAAGACAACCCAAAGAAACATAATGTAAGAATAAAAGGTGTAGTCGGATGTGGTGGTGCATACCTTTAATCCCAGCACTTGGGAGGCTGAAGCAGAAGGATCATTGTGAGTTCAAGACCAGCCTGAGCTACAAAGTGAGCTCAAGGCCAGCCTGAACTGCATAGTGAGACCCTATCTCAAAAAATATGGACAGGGCTTTAGCTAAGTGGCTTAAGCACCTACCTGGCAGGCACAAGGTTGTGAGTTCAATCCCCAGTACCAAAAAAAAAAAAAAAAAAAAGAAAGAATAAAAGGTGTGAGTGAAAAAGCAGGGGTCAACACAAATGACATTAGAAGTCTATTTACAGAAATAATATCAGAAAACTTCCCAAGCATGGGAAAAGTAGGTAACATTCAGATAAGTGGCCTCCATTTTTTTTACCATTCCTCCAGTATTTTGCTCTTTAAATTATTTGTATTTTGGGTTTCTCATATAAGATAAACCACATTATACTTAACCTTAGTGTCAGATTTATTTCACTTGACATTCTAACCCTAAAATCTATCACTTTCCTAGCAAATGATGCAAATTTTCCTTTTTTTTTTTTGCTTGAGTAATGTTCTATTGTGCATACATAATACAATGTTTAATCTGTTAACCTGGTGACAGACAGTTAGGCTTGTATGAGTTACTTTTCTCATTGCTGAGACAAAATACCTGACACTCAAAATTAAAAGAGGAAATGTTGACTGGTTCATAGCTGACTGGTTTCAAGGCAGGATGGCACAGCAGAGGAGCATTGAAGAGGAGAAATAGTCCATAGTAAGCAGTCAGGTATGAGCAAGCAAAGGACCTTAGAAACTTCTTCATGCCCCTTTTATATTCTATCTATGCTACAAAGGTTAGGGCAGTGCCAAACCAATCAGTGGGCTGATATACTAATTACATACTTAATCCCAGCATCACACACCCTAGATTCATTCACCTCTTAAAAAGCCCCATCTGTTAATGCATGAGGCTTCAAAGGGACATCTAGACACAAGCCATAACAAGACTGCTTCTGTAATGCAGCTATTTTAAATTGGATAGCTATAAACACGGGTAGTCATACATCACAGTAATCTGATAATACCCAGAAGAGCTAGAGTTGGGTCAAATAGAATTCCCATTTTTAGTTTTTTGAGGACTCTCCATACTGAACTCCATACTGGTTGTGCTAGTCTGCATTCCTACTAGGAATACCAAGGAGTTCCTTTTTAACTACAACCTTGCCAGCATGTGATGCCTTATTGAATCCTTGTTAATAGAGACTCTTATTGGAGTAAGATAGAATCTCAGTGTTACTTTCATTTTTATTCCCTTCACTGTTAAAAATGCTGAATATTTTCCATGTACTTTGACTTCTTATTTTGAGACATATCTATTCATTTTAATTGTCCATTTTTGAGTGAGTCTTTTGCTAATTGGGGTCTACTTTTATAATAATATAAAATTGTATAAATTTTTGCATAGTCTTAATATTAGTTCTCTATCAGAAAAGCACTTTAGCTTGAATATTTTTTACCCAATTCTATAGGTCATTTCTTCAGTCTGTTTTATCTTTTATTGTTAGGAGTGTTTTATAATGGTATCACCCCATTTGTTAGTTCTTGATGTTATTTCCTTATGTAATTGTCATCCTTTTCAGAAAGTCCTGGCCTGTGTCTAAGATTTCCATCATATTCAGTGTTTCTAATTTCATATCCAGGTCTTTGATGAATTTTGATTAGATTTTAATGCAGGGTAAGTCTAGATTCATCCTTCCTCACAAGCGTAACCAGTGTTCCCAGTTTGGTTTGTTAAAGTGGCTGTCCTTCCACCTGCTTCTGTTTTTAGACAGTTTGTCAAAGATCAGATGACTAATGCTTCATGGACTGCTTCAGCATTTTCCATTCTATTCCACTGGCTTACCTGTCTATTTTTGTACCAGTTTCATGCTGTTTTTATTATAGCAGTGTTTTAGTATAACTTGAAATATTGGATTCCATTGCCTCTCACTTGACCCTTTTTTGCTAAGAATTGCTTTGTATATTCTGGGCCTCTCCTGATCTCACATAAATTTTAGAAATTTACTTTTCTATTTCTGTCAAGAAAGTGGTAGATATTTTGATTGAGATTTCATTAAACCTCTGTATTATTTTTGGTAATATGTTAACTTTGATAATATTGATTCTGACTACCCAGGAAAAAAGAGACATATTTCTATTTTTTTAAACTCTCTTTCAATTTCTTTCATTGGAGTACTATAGTTTTGCTACAGAAATGTTTCACCTACTTGGTTAGGTTGATTCTAGGTACTTAAATTTTTTGAAGATAGGAGATTACTTTCCTGATATCTTTCTCAGTAAGTAGGTTCATTTTTGGTATACAGGGATACTACTGATATTTGTATATTCGTTTTGTATCCTAACACTTTGCTAGATTATTTTATTAGCTGCAAGTGTCTTCTGGTGAAGTTTTATGGATTTTTCTATATAGAGAATCATATTATATACAAATAAAGGTAGATTAGCATCTTTCTTTTTTGCTTCATATTGCTTTTATTTCTTTACTTTGTCCAGTTACCCTGGCTACACTTTTAAGTACTATATTGAGCAGGAGTAGTGAGAATGGATACCCTGATTTTAGAGGGAATACTTTCAGTTTTCCCCCATTTAATATGAAGTTGACTGTGGGTTGTCATAAATGGATTTGTATTCATTCAAGGTGAGGTCCTCCATACCTATTTTATTAGTGTTTTTATCATGAATGGATATTGGGTTTTTCTCAAAGCTCTTTCTGCAGCAATTGAGATGATCATGTGATTTTGATGTTAATTCCATTTATGTATATTATTACATTTATTAATTTACATATGTTGTAACATTCTTTTATCTCTAGGATGAAGCCAACTTGGTCATGATACATGATCTTTTTAAAGCATCATAATATGTGATCTTTTATGATCTTTTTGCAAGTACAGTGACTTTTTTTTTTTAACATTTTTACATTTGTGTTCATAAAGGAAATTGGCCGGTGGTTTCCTCTTTTGTTGAATGCTTGTCTGGATTTGATGTCAGGATAATGTAGGCTTTAGGTATTGAGTTTCACTGTGTTTCTTCCCTTTCAGTTTCATGGCAAAGTTTGAGAAATATTACCATTAGTTTTTCCTCTAAATTTATAGTAAAATTCAGCGGTGAGTTCATTGGGCCCTGAGTTTTCATTAGCTGGTAGAGTTTTTATTACTACTTCACTTTTGTTGCTTGTACTATTGAAGCCTTTTATATCTTTATCATTTAATTTTAATAAGTCACATGTGTCTAAGAATTTATTCATTTAATCCAGACTCTCTAATTTGTTGGAACATAAGTTTTCAAAATAACTCCTTTTAATCTGAATTTCAGCAGTGTGCATTGTGGTTTAATATTTTTCATGCCAAATTGCATTGATTATTTTCTTTCTTGGTAAGGTAAGTTTGGCTATGGGTTTACCAATCTTATTTATCCCTTCAAGGAATCAATACTTTGCTTTACAGATCCTTTGTATTCTTGTCTTGATTTCATTAATTCCTCTGCTGAACTTTAAAATTTCTTTCCTTCCACAGCTTAGGATTTGGAATGATTTTTGTTTTTTATATAGAACGACTGAGATTGCTCTGGTTTTCTAACATAGGTGCTCACAGCTATGCTCTTCCTTCTTACTGTTGCTCTCATTGTGTCGCACAGATTTTGGGATGTTGTATTGCTATTGTCATTTGATTCTAGGGAGTTTATAGATTTGTCCCTAGTTCCTTCTATGACCCACTGATTATTCAAGAATGTATTATTTTTCTCCACATGTTTTTGTAGTTGCTTTGGTTTCTTTTGGTTTGGAGTTCTAGCTGTATTCCATTGTAGTCTTAAAGGAGGCAAATGGTTCTTTTCACCTGGCTATATGGGATTTCAAATACTTAATTATTTGGGTATTCCTTTTAGTCTCTAAATTTGGAAATACTTTTGCAATTATCTGGTGAATGGATTTTTTTACATCTGATTCCTTCTTCATCCCTTCTTTGACATCTCTAATTCTTAGGTTAGTTCTTTTAGAATGATCTAAAAGATCTTGAGTCATCCTTTTATGATTTGTCATTGATTTTAGAATGTCACCGAGTAAGTGATCTACTACATCATTCTTATCTCCAAGTCCTGATCTGACACCTTTGATTAGTAAGGCCTACTAACAAAACTTCCCACTGTTTTTCTTTTTTTCATCTCCAGGATTTCTGCTTTATTTCTTTTCACAAATATCCTACATTTTCTTTTTAAATTCAATCAATTCTTTGAATCTTTGTTAAACTCTTTGAACAACTTATTAACTAAATCCCTTAACTGTTTATTTAATCTTCTCTGAGCTCAAAGAAACTTTTAGGAATTTCATGCAATAGTATGTATTCTTCTTTGGTCTTTTCATTTTACTTTTTATTTTTTCTTCTTGTGACAGGGTTTCACTATGTAGTCCAGGCTGAACTCATATTGAAGCCCAGGCTGGCCTCAAACTCACAGTGATCCTCCTTCCTCAGTCTCACAAGTGTTGGGATTACAGGTATGACCACCATACCTGGCTTGGTCTCTTCATTTTAAGTACTTGATTTTGTAGTTCTCTGCCTAAAACTTCCTCAATTTAAGTACCTGTGAGATCCATTTTAGGGAAGTTAGTACTTTTTTTTATTTTAAAGAGAATAAAACCAAGCAAAATGAAACAGAATAAGGATAAACACACACACACACACACACACACAGTGTGATATAGGACTTCAAAACAATATGAAATTAATGATGGTTACCATAATGACTCTCGTTGTCTTCAAAATAGCTACAGATACCTTCAGACATAGTAAAAATCAAACAAAACAGAACAGAATTGAACCAGGAAAAACCAAACAATGAATTCAGTAAAGGACCTCAAAACAAAACAATAGTAAGTACAAAATGACTACTACAATGTATCTTGTTATCTTTGAAATAGCTACCTAAGCCATCATATATAACAAAATTGAACAAAACAAAACAGAATAAAACCCAACCCAACCAAACAATGAAAATGATATAGGACTTTAAAACAAGATAATAGGGAATTAACAATGACTACCACCTTCAGAAGGAGATCCCTCATAGATTCCACACTGCATACCGTTACACTATGAATAGATGATCAGCCCACCGGCCCTAGACCTGCAAAGTCAGTGAAAGAGCAAACACCACAAGCACCAAATTGCACTTCACCTCAATAGCTATCATCACAGTCTGTGTTTCTCCAGATCAGCCAGTCGCTTACAGGGCAGGAGGGTTGGCTCTTCTTGTTTCCCAGCCCGTGCTGATTCACAGCGAGGGCTTGCTTCTTGGTGACTTCTTTGGAAGTTAGTCATTTTAAATCATCTTATTACCCTTTGTTTTTTAGTGATTCTTCTGTTTTTGTATTGAATGCTGTGGATAATTTGGGCTAGAAAGCTCTATCACTCTAATAGAGACTTCTTTACTATGTGGATTTATCCCTGTTTGGGTCCTTGAATTTATGAGTGATTCAGTTCACAAACACACACTCAACTAAATCAAAGCACAAGGGCAGTCTGTAACATGGAATTCCAAGGAGAGGACTACTGGTGGAATCAACATCCAAAGAACAAATCATGTATTAATATAGAATCTACATTTTCCACTGTTTCAAAACTTAGGAATAAAAAGAACTAGTAATGATACAGAAAATGCCAGTAAATAGGAGAATATAAAATAAAAAATGTTCGAAAATGTGTGAGAGAATAAAAACAGTAGCAAATTAAACAGGAACAAAAGAAGATGAAAGACAGAAAGTAGTTTTTGATATTGTTTATATGCCTGGAAAGAGAGGAGATTGAGTCTAATTAGTGACCCAACGGAGACACAAATTGTGGAAACACTAAGAGAAGACCCTTTGGATAGTTTACATATAAAATAGAGGAACACATAGCAAGGAAGAGAAAAATTAAAAATAAAATTAAAAAGTAATGCAGAGGTGCTGAGAGATAAGAGAAGGTATTAGAGAGGAAATAATGAATATGATGAAAGGATGACATTGCAGAGGGGAGGTGAGAGAAAAGATAGGGAGATTGTATCCAGTTGCTAAATTAATACAAGTAAGGTTGGATAACACCGAGAAGCAAACTCTGAATTTGGCATATACAAATTAACTACATGAAATGGTTTACAAGCAACAGTAGAAAATTTACATGCATTGCAATAATCATACACAATATATACCAAGGCCTGCCACTCCAAAGGTCAAACAGGAAAAATAAAGAAGAAGCACACCCACGCAAAAACACACACCAGAAAATCATAAAAGAGTGCAGTGTTTGGGAGCCTCTGGTGTTTTCAGAATGTTGGTAGATCCCGGGGCGCTCCTCCTGCTCACAGGTAGCAACCTCACCTTCCCCAGTGAGATTCTGCCACAGGCTCTGCTCTTTACCTCTCCCGGTTCATCTCTCTCAGCTTCCTGTGGTCTCCATTTGCAGTTATCTCAGTACCCATCTAGCTTTTCTCTGACCGGAAACTTCATTGGCCCCCTGCAGTTAGGCAGGAGGCAGTACCCCAACCTTTGTGTGCCATTTCCATGTTGTTTCTCTGTCCCCTTTACTACTCTTTCAAAACAGTACTGCTGCTTTTGAATTTCAGCTTGACTCAGAATTTTAGTGGTTTCTGGGGTCTGGAAGGAAATAGCCTCTGTGGTCACTGATCTGGATTGTTCCGTTCACCCCCAGTGATCCCAAACCCAAGTTGTCCAACTTCATTCAGAGTCTCTTCTCAGCTTTCAAGTACAGCGACTTTTAGGCCTTAGTGGAAGATAGCCCTTCTGTGTGGAATTCTGTGCTGTTTGGAATGGGGCACTGGAATGAGTCTCACACTGGCACAAGAGCTCAGTTCCTTTTGGAGTGTAGTGGAAGAATGACTACTCTAATGTCTTTTCTTGGCCCCTGGATCTGACCCTGTCACTGCCACTGTAAGTTTCTACTGTTCTCACTGTTTTGTAGATCTTCTGAAATGCCTGGTCCCTATCGGAGAGGTCATAAACCACGCCCTTTGCTTGTCTCTTACTGGTACGAAATTGGTCACTGCTCTGTGAGTGATTCTCTATCTTGCACTTTCCTTAGTACCCTGAGGTGAGAAGGCCATCTCTTGTGAATAACCCATTTCCAGACTCCATCTTCCTGGGAAAGAAGATTTAGGACAGGTGAGCCCTGAGCAGTCGCTGCTAAGCTGGTTGCTGGTTGGAGACCTGACAGTCACTTCTGCACTTGCTTCCACTCTCACAGGGATTTGAGCTTTTCCCAAGATGGAGTGTTCTGCGGACTCAATCTGTAAGTATCACCATGCTGGGATAGAAAAGTAGTACTGCTTCTTACTCTAAACACTTACGTTACCAGATTTCATTTGATGGGATTCAACTTCAAGTTGTTTTCCCAAGTTGGGGTTCTGTTCATCTGCCTATTCAAGTACCTGAAAACCTTAATGAGCAATGCTCCTGCCTCTAACCGGCCACAAAGACTCTCCACTTTCCTTTACCCGCCAGAGAATTACATCCTCAAATTCTTCATCTGTCTGTTTGTTAAACATTCCATTTCTGTCTACTCTAATTCTCTAAAAGCTGGGGGCAGTTATTTTGTTTTGCATTGAGTGCTTATTATGGCAATGCGATGGAAACACTCTCTTATTTAGGAGTCCAGTGTGAAAGTTTTAAAGAATCAAAGCTTCACAAGATATTTGACAGGACATTAACTCCCTTCAATGCAATATAGCTGTTTAGTCTGTCTTTGTCTTAGGACTAGAACTTCACCAACACTGTATATTTGAAGAAGACTGGTATATTTTTTTGAACTTTATTCTGTGAAGTAGGAAAAGTAACTTATAGAAAAAAATGCTAAAAGAATAAATGGAAAATATTCTGAAAAAAATAGTTTGCATCTCTCCATAAAATAATCCTGAGAAGATTAGAGATGAATCTTTTAAGATCACAGATGTTTCCCACTCTTATTATGACTTTGTAATTTAACTAGCCTACTTAGCATTGCACAAGGATGATTTGTGACATGGATAATGTATATACCTTTTGTGTTCAATAATCACATTTATTATCAGATAACATGATAAGATGTTGTTTGTGCTTTATATTTTAAAATGGTATGTAAAATACTGAGTAAAAGAATTCATCAGAAGTGTTGACAAGATTTTTAATTCCTTCTGTTTCCTCTGATACTTTTCTTAAATAGAATATGTAAGCAGTGTAACCCATACGTAAAACACATCTCCATTTATGTTTATTCTGTGTTTTATTGCACATTTGAAAATTAATAATTCAATGCTCTAATATTAACTGTCATCTTAGCTGTGATAAAATTAATAATTCATCAAAATGATGTCAAACAAATGGTGCCTTTTTATTCTACATAAAAAAATAGTCCTTTCAGCTTTGAGGAACTACAATTGGTAAATTTATTTCCTTTATTTTGGGGCAAACAATATTTAATCATTTAAGCTATAATTTCAATGTCTTCATTTTAAATAAAGAAATCTGCATATATCATAACCGGTATTATAAAAATAGTTTCTCTTGTTGCAAGAGATTGTTTCTACCCTTGTTCATAACCTAGCATATAGCTCTGCTTTAGAAAACTACAATATAAGAATCATATTTTGTAAAAGTCAAATACAAAATTGAAATGATTTCTTCCTTGGTTCTGGCTGAAGTGCTCTTCACCTTTTATAGGCTCAAGTTCACTGTTTGTATAAAATAGAAATCATGGGTGGAATCGTCAGATCCCAGACACATTTTCTGAGCAATATGAACATATTTTAAGTTAAAATAATATGATCTGAAACTTTTTATAACTTCAATATATGACCTTACAGTAAGCTTTCAAGAGTAATTATACTTTCCTAAGAAGTGTTTTTCTCTTTAATTTATGGTTTTTCTTTGGGGGTTCCTAGTATCAAAGTCCCTTTCTCTTCCCACATTTTTTCTTGGGAGTTGTGATGACACAGAACAAAAACGTTTTGAAG
This sequence comes from Dasyprocta punctata, assembly GCA_004363535.1. Lineage (NCBI taxonomy): Eukaryota > Metazoa > Chordata > Mammalia > Rodentia > Dasyproctidae > Dasyprocta > Dasyprocta punctata. The sequence continues at coordinate 14,007 of RJWM01007060.1, read as the reverse complement.
GACTGAGTTCTCGTCTCCAATTCAGCCTGATTTTATTGGAGACTTTTAAAATGGGAGATTGGTTATATATCAAAGATGTTCAAAGTCCTACTGTAGAGTTCTATGTTCTAAATCTCTTAAAGCTTACTGAATCATGAGACAGCATACTCAAGTGTAGTGAAGAGAAAAATTTGTGTCTTTCCCAGAGAACGATGAAGTGTTACGACTTGCCTCTTCACTCTGAATTCCCCTTCTTTAAAACTATTGTTTCGGATTTAACATCCCCAATGTCATTGTGCATTGGTACCATCATGGGTTCTTGTTCAAATGTGGAATCCCATTCAGTTTTAGAGATTCTGACTTATTGAGACTATTATAGAGGCCCAAATTAACATCTTAAATGAGCACCCCCAAATTATTCCAACACAAGTACCTCACTCATGCATCCAAGGTTGACTAGGTATTCCTAGAAGTGCATTTAATAGTGATCACAAACACGTTATTTTTTGTATTCTTTTTCTTTTTTTCTATTTTATGACAAAACCAAATTATCATAACCAAGTAATAGAATAATAAAAGTTATTACACTGTATATCATTTAATTCAAAGTAGTTACTCAGTACTAGACATAAACTAAAAAGATTATTACAAAGAAACAAACATAACAACACAAACTTTCAATCAAGATGAAATATCATTATAAATGAAATAAATTATTATATTTTGAAATATTTGTTGAACTACACAATAAATAATTTTGGGAAAACAACAGAATAAGTAATTCGGGGAAGTATTTGAACTTTTCCCTATTTCCCACTTATGTCTCTCCTATTTTGTTCTTTATTTGTATCTACTATGTATATCTAGAAATATAAATATATACTTACGTTATATGCATATAACATATATAGCATTTCTCATATAAGAGAAATCATGTGATACTGGAGCTTGTATGTCTTATTTATTTCACTGAACATTATGTTCCCCAATTTGTTCTATTTATCTATGAATGCATCAAGTTTATCATTCTTTGTGGAATTATAGTTCTCCATTGTGTATAAATAGTGCCAGTCATCAGAAAAATGCAAATTGAAACTACACCGCAACACCATCTTATATCAGGAAGAATGACTTTCATCTAAAAAAAAATCTAATAATAACAAATGTACCCATTGAACACACTTGAAAGAGCACAAGATCATTTCTTCTCAGTGAAGCATAGCTCCTGTGTTTGGAAGAAGTCTATTCATATCGTGTGCTAGGACTGGTTCTTAAATTAACAATAAACTCCTAAGCCTTGTCCTTGGAATCATTTTCTTTTTCTTCTTCTTCCTCTTCCTCTTCTTCTTCTTCTGCTTCTGCCTCCTTCTCCCTTCCCTGTTCCTCGTCCTCCTTGTCCTCCTCCTCCTCCTTTCCTTCTTCTTCTTCTTCTTCTTCTTCTTCTTCTTCTTCTTCTTCTTCTTCTTCTTCTCCTTCCTCCTCCTCTTCTTCCTCTTCTCTCTTTCAATTTCTCTTGTGTTACATATTCACTCTTTTTCTTAATGCATTCAAACACTATTAGTTTGTTTGAGTTATTAAATAAAAGTATACTTCAAAGTTACTAGAATTCATGCTAAAATATGTGTTTTGTTTGTTGGTTTTGGGGTTTTGCTCATTTGTTGACTGGTTTTTGAGACAGGCTTGTGGTATGCAGTGCAGGCTGTGATCCTCCTCCTAAGCCTCACATGTGTTAGGATTGTGGGCCTGTGCAATGATGCCCGTCTAAAATACAGATTTTTTACTAAGACTGTGAACCTATAAGAATTTGTTTATTTCGTAGTATATCAGCCATGTGAAAAAGACCTGATAAATCTTTCAGTCGTAATAAAACAGAGGAAGTTATATTAAAAACAGAGGAGTTTACAGTCTTATTTTTTATCCCATTTTTCACAAATTAAATTCTTGTATTCACAGCCAAGAGAAACTGTCCTAAAAATTTTGTCTCATGAGTGAATAGAACATACTTCATTATGATGACTAATTTAAAAAAAAAACAATAACTAATTCATTTTTATTTGAGGATTCTATTTCATCAAATATTGAGTTCCCATGCCATGGTTTCAATGCTCCCTCTAAGATTCATGTTGAAATTTAACTGCTATTGTATCAGTATAGAGAGGTGAGATTTTAAGAGTTGATTTGACCATGAGAATATTCCCCCCCTGATTAAGCCAATCCCATTATTATGGGAGTGGTTATACTATCACTGGAGTGATAAAAGGATAAGTATATGAATCAGTTCCCTGTTGGTGGGACAAAATATCTGACATCCATAACCAGTGGGTTCAGTCCAACTTGGTTGACTCCAAGACTGAAATGGCATGGTAGAAGGGTCTAGTGGAGTACAGCTGCTCACTTCATGAAAGTCAAGAAACAGAAAGAAGGAGGCAAAAGGGCCAGTGGTACCCCTTGAGGTCATGTCCCAGAGACCCACATCCAACCAGGCCCCATGTCCTAACAACACATTTTTGCTAATGAACTCATCAGGGAATTATTACACCGATTACTACTGTGTGCCCATAATCCACTTATTTCCAAATACATGATTCTTTCAGGAGATATTTCAGATCTAAATCATAGTGATACATTGGGCTAGATTTCTTCTCTCTGACTTGCTGTATCACTTGTGCTTTTGCCATGCTGTGATGCAACAGGAAGCTTTGCACTGAATGCCAATGACATGCTTCAGAGTGTCCGAGCCTACAGAGCCATTAACCATTTAAAATTATTTTATTTATATATTGCCCAGTATGTAGTAGCCTGTTACAATAACCGAAAATGAACTAAGAAGGCAATGTGTTAGGTCCTATAAAAACAAAGCTAAGAAAAAAGCCCATTTCTTTGAGGTCGTATTTTACTATAAGAAGTAGATAAAACAAAGGTGATGACATACTTTGTAGTGGTGTCATTTGCAGTATCCTATGGAAATATTCAAGATGGCCAACACTAAAAGTTAACTCCTTTATTTTTTACTCTAGCAAAGTAGTAGGTAAGTGATATTTAATAGAAATAAAATTTATATTCTGTTTTATTTTTTGAAACAACGGCTCATATCTCTTGAGTGCTCAGATTATGGACATTTGCCACCATGCTTGAGACTTAAATGAAATTTTCACAAAGACTTTAGTCAACCATCAACATTTTTTAAGAACCTGCTATGTGAAAACCACTTTGCTTGGAACTGAGGGTAACAGGAAGATCATGTAAATCACACTTGCTGCCTTCAAAATGTATGCTGACATGGTATATAATATAGATGATAGAAAGTATTGAGTATAAAGAATGGTAACATTAATATAATATAAGCTTTCAGGTAAAGGCAAGTTTCCTTTTGCCATTACTACTATAGGTCATAGATGATTTTCCTGAATGAAATCTTATGGATTTCTCAGTATATATTTTCCTATCCTAATTTTGTAGGCAAAATATTATTTTTAGAAAATGTTCTCATAAGAGTAACATGATATGCTCCTATCTTCTTTGTTCTCTTGGATTTTATCACTTTGACCCAAGCTCTAATATCAACCTATTACCCATTCAGTAATATATTTTATGTCAGATCCCAAAATCTTTCCCTCTGATATGACCACATCTCATATTCCTGTACTTATTGCACATATTTTGCAATATGCCAAGTTTTGTGTTACTATATAATGCTTTCTAAAACTCTCTTTAGTGTTTGGTATTTTCTGTTAGCTCAGAGTAGATGAGGCAAGAAATTGGATGACAGACACCATTTGTTTTTCTTACATAATAATACTCTACTTTTAGAGAGGAAATGTTGACCAACTTTCTGTTGCCTGGAACTAATATGTCATAAGGGATTGAAACATCTTAGAAATATAAATTCAGAAATCACAGAAACATTTTTCATTAATTACATATTTGTGTGTCTACAGTATGTTAGGTACACTGGTACACACATGAAGTCTAAAGATAAATAAAATACAAGTAATATAAGAAAAATGTAGCTTACTCTTTGGTGACAGTATTTTAAGTGTCATTGGGTTAAAAATTGAACAAAGTTCCATATATCATCAAGTATCCTTTCATTTGTTTTCTTTCTTCTTCTGCAATAGATAAATAAAAGTTAAAATGAGGAATTTTAATAACCAGTAATATAATGATTAGATATCATTTATTGCAACAGAAACATTGAATATGTATATTATGTGGCTTATGTTCTCAGTAGTACTATTTAAAATATTTCTCCTTTATACTCTTAGGGGAAATAATATCTGATAATATTTGAAACTGACAAGTTAAATTTGCTAAGACAATTTCAAAACTGCATGCTTTTTGATAAGATATTTCCTTTTTCTATCAACCATGCAAATATATTGAGCTTTACTTTTTGTTAGTATCAAAATCTATTGATTTGCAAGATAAATATTGACCTGACCTTGCATTCACCTCAGTTTATATCTACTTCTTAAGTCAATAAATCTAGAAACTGATCTGACAGCAGTCAATATTAGTTTAAAATTCTTAAAATAGCAGTCTTGCTAAAGGTAATAATTCAGTATTTTATAGTTTCTGTCTCAAAGAAATGAAAAGGCAATGTAATTTAACAATTTGCCAGTGAAAAGTATTTCTTTATCACCTGGCTCCAAATACAAAGATCCTACTCATGCAAAGAACATCGCTAATGCCTATAGATCTGTTACACTCTGACCCAAAGTATTTGAAATATATTATCGGACTTTCCGTTGGCAGTTGAACACAAATATCTTGCTTTGATTCTAATTATAGTTAAGTTATGTAATTATTCTCCAACTGACTGATGCTTTCTGTTGGTCTCACTTCCCCCTGGACTGGATTTTACCTGGAGGTATAATAAATAGAGTCAATAGCCATACTGGAGTTTGGAACTTAAAGGCAATAGTACATTTGTTACTTCATTTGTCAGCTTGTTTTTATCTTTTCAAAGTCTAGAATTAAAACCACCGGTCAAGATTTGCATATATTTATACTATACATAAAAGAGGAAAGCTTAGGGGGCCTGGTCATGACAAATGTAATGTGCTACACAATTTATTACTTTTTTTAAGGCCACCGCACTCATCTTTTACAGTATTTCCATGTGCTTTGGGGGATGGATGACATATTCATACTTCAGAGTTCTATAATAAAATCTGCTAACTGCTTAAAATTTTTTCCATGCAGTTAACAAGTACATTGTGTTTGAAAATAACTAATACTCTGTTATTTTCTGAAAAAGTAGATTTTTTTTTTACTATGTACTTAATCAGATAATCATTTAAAGTTGAAACTAAATGTCATGCGAATAGAAGATGGGTTCCATATAAAAAATATACTCTTCAGTTTTTTGCTTCATCAGTTAAAAGTTTTCTAACATAGGGCACTTCAAAGTGATATGTGAAAGAGAAGTTATTGAAAGTTTCATACACTTTTACTGGATGACCATCTACCTATAGACAAATCATACAGACTGGCCAAACCTCACATGGGCAACACGGATACTTACAGAAATATTTCTATCGCATTTGATATCTTGTTAGAAAATGTTGTGGATCCAAAGCTCAAAAACTTTCCAATAAATTCTCAAGTTTTTGAAAGCAAATAGCATACCTTGTTCAAATTTGCTTTTTGATGTATACATTTGCATACATAACAAGCTTTGCATGTGTGGTTCTCAATAAATTCTTAACCTTACTAAATACACACCTATGCCAATGATTTTTATTCTGCTTTTATCATCTTCTGTGCGATTCAATTAAATATTAACTCTAGATTTGAAATAAACTTAGCATAGTAGCTAATTGTATGTTTTAATTGTAAAATGACAAGTTTTATAACATATAATGATCAGAGTCCAGGTCATGAAGAAAAATCTATGGTAAATATTAAAATATCAAGGTTAGACTTATTCTTCCATTTATTACATTTCAATCCCACTGTTCTTACAATGTGTAATTTCTTTATATCCTGCCCTTTTCTTATCATCTATACCACCACTGTGATTCTGTTTATACTTAATTTAGCATGTAAGAAGTATTAATCACAATACCTACTTGCAGATGAAATTATTAAGAAAATAATATGTTGTTAGATTATTAAAATTCAATTTATAATACTTATATAACCAATAAATTCTGATAGAAATATTCCATGACATTTTATTTACTTTTCATGCAAATAACTCGTATTCAAAAGAATAAAGAGAGTTCAAGGAAATACCTTGTCTAATTACTGTATTCAGCTCTCTCTCCACTCATATACCTAAAAACCTAAAAGTGGTTAGAGACAGTTATTTCCAGAGAATTGGCACTTGGAATTCAGTAAAAGGAATCCTTCACTTACCTAGAATTCTTTATATTTTTCATACTTAGTTTTGTTTAATAGAGAGTGCTGCTTACAGTATCTCTCATTTGTGTAAGTGAAAAATAACTATGTTTTTATTACTTAAAATATTACAAAAAGGGACAATATGCTAAAAATATGCAGTGAACAAATATCATCTGTACAGACTGGAAGAGAACCTTCATAAATTAACCTTATTAGTGCATTACTGTAAGCGAATGCCAAAAAAGCTCCTAATTTGCATTAAGATAGATTTTTCAGGTTGGCTGCATGATTTAATTAAAGAAAAGATTAAGAATCATTAAACAAGCTGCTCTACCTTGCAATAACAGAATTCATATCTGATTCAGGTTAACGAAAACACAGATGGTGATTCAGTAACTGTTGAGTTGCTGTAACAGAATGAAAATGATCCCATTAGTTCTCTGGAAATGTGAGGGAATTTGGAAATTAGTATGCAGATACATTGTATGGTGCTAGACAGCTTGGTCTGCTCGGATCATCGCTGATTATACTTTGTTTGGGTTGGCAACACTGAACTTAATAAATGAAAAAATGTTCCAGTATACCACAGTTGGAAACTGTTCAAGGTTGAAATAGGTGTGCAGGCTTTCAAAAGGAGAGAGTTAAGTAAACAAATGTCAATCAATGCAGAGCTGGCAACTTTTTTTTTCTTTAAAGAGTATGTCTGTTCTTGAGAAGCAAGTGTCAGAAAAATGGAAACCCTTTCCTGGATACATATGTCTTTGTGGTATTTGTTATTACAAAAGTATTTTAAATGCATTGTATTAGTTTGAGGGAGATGTGCAAGGATTTTAGTAGTTTTCTTTCTGACATAAATAGAAAAATTTAGTCACTATGAGGATTATTATGTTTTTCACAAAAAGAAATCAATATGATTCTGATGGAAAATGTTATGACAGGATAAAAATGGGTAAGTACAATGGCTATTGAAAGTTAAAGGTAATAAGGGCCATAAAGTAATCTTGAAGGAGAATCCTGGGAAAGAATGACTTAAAAGTAGGATAGTCAATTCTAGCAACTGACAGAAATAACCCTTGAATCAACAGCCCAATCACATGAGCAGATTCCATTTTTTAACGTGTAGTTCATGCCGCCCACTGATGTGCATCGTGTCTGAAACTATAAAATGAATCACAGGGTAAGTACAAAAGACACAGATGAACAAAGGTTCTCAAACACAAGCAGCAGGTGACCCTGTTGAGGTAATTTGTGACAATAAGTAGACTTAAATGTTGCTGAAAGTCCACCTTTGTTGTATGATTTTCTAGCAACTAACTTAAAAGGCCAGAATGTTGATCATGGGGAATGTTCAAGGGGTTCCACTAGAAATAGAGGTTGAACATCTTAGATTTAAATGTTCCCTGTTCATTGCATATTATAATTGTTTCAGATGTATTGCACCATGACTTTGTCCTACATAGACCAGCACCTTAAAGCATAGGGAACATTAATCAATATCATTTAGTCTTGGGTAGCACATACAGCTAATGTGATAACACTAACATCATGGAAAACATCATCCCTTCTTTAGGGTTAGCACTAAGAGGGCAGGCTGCCTTTTCTGTATTTCTATTTGTTGCATTAAACTGTAAAGGAGATTTCTGCCACCATTTTCTCCTAAAATCTGTATACTAAATATTGTATTCTACAGTCAATAACATATTCAGCACCTGAAAACACTTTAAATTGCATATGTTGTTATAAACATGAGTGTCAGTTAAAATAGTGTTTACCTAACCTGTCATCACAAGCCCTATTATGGTTCTAGAACCAGATCTAGAACCAGATCTCAAGAAAAAAAGTTTAAAAACCAAAAAACAGTATCCAAACGATGTGGGATGCACATTCGGCATCCATGATTTTAAAAGCCTTGGTATACCTCCTTTCCCTTTAGCTGCAACTTTATCTGATCTGTCTTTAAAAACACTTCTGTTTTATAAGAAAATCTCTTCAGTTCTACAAACCTGATATCGCAAAAGACACTGAGTGTATGAATTGTGCATATAATATATGGGACTATTTTAAATTCAGATGCTTAAGAATTACATTAGTCAATTTATTCACCACTTTAGTATTGGCATTGTTACAGCTCAGGTAGGAATCACCTTCACCCCAAATGCGTGTGATCATTTTAGTTGCATCAAAACCTGATTATCTGAACATTTGCACCAACAATCCTCTTTTAATGTTTTGCTTTGATTTCAGCTAGACTTATTTCTTTAGGTAGCATGCCAGTTTTAGTCATTATCTTCAAGGGTCAGAGATTGAGGAAAGAATTATGATACATGACTATATTTTTATGTTTTAAAAATTGCTTACCCCATTTCCTTTATAAGAAGAGAGTATGCTGTGACAAATTGGTAGTCACTTTTTTATTGTCACAAAGGCTGTTTATAGGTGTTGCAATATTACCTCTTCAATGAGAGAAAAGATGATCCATAAAACTAAATAAATATATACATATATATGAAAGATGAAATAATAGGACCCATTATTATTGTTAGAACCTTCACCATAGTATTCTTTATTATAAAAACTTAATTCTTGTGGATGACTTATTTACTCCCCAAGATAAAATATTTACTCACATTTTAAGTAAACATTCCTACATGACATAGTCAAGTAAGTAGTATATGCAAAATCTTACATTATATTATTTTAAAAGGTCATTAAATTTAAAGTGTAGCTTAAATAAATTATTTAAATACATTTAAATGTAAGTAAAAACCAAAGAAAGTTTAATTTTGCCTTTAGTTGATTTTCATTTACTTCTTTTTAAATCTAATCTTATAAAATTACCTACTATATTTCATATGGTACATTAAAAAATATCACAAGGTCTCCATTATTTTCCCATATACTGTAATTATAACTTTTAATTCATGTATTCTGAAATTGGAATTTGATTTACTGAAGTTGGCACAGCTAAACAGGATTTGAACACAGTGCCTATGTTGCCAAATGTGATTCCTTTTTAGTGGCCAGTAACACTATCATTGGCAACTGTTGGAATTCTTTAATGATTTGAGATAGCCATTTAATGCTAAATAATGTAGGTAAAGTATAGTTTTTTATTCAATTTGCACTGTACCAAATTGATTTCAACTCTTGACAAGTTGATTTGCAAACATATTCTTTAAATTGTTTCATACATGCATAGTCTATTTCTCCAATAATGTGCACTTAAGCAGTATTTCACCATAGATCCTGAGATGGAGAATGAACATCTCCGCTATAAGCATCAAGATCAATATTAAAGAGAATCAAAGTCTGAACTGGAAATGGCCTTAGTTTATTATTTCACAGTCAATATATTAAGGAATATGTTTATCAGACATTTGTCTGAATAATTATTCATATAGAATCGTGGCAAAGAGTCCTCTATTCCAAATTCCTGGAGGAAACCCAAGATTATTCACAGCAAAGAAGATGCTGAGATAAATTATTCAATAACCAAATTAATCTGTGTTATGACTGGTATGTAGATGTCTCTCCAAAGCCTCATACAGTCATAAGTGAGACTTTTCAGAGGTGGCAGGATCTAGGGTGTGTGAATGTGGATCAAGGGTGTGTGGTACTGGGTTAGTTCATTAATTAATTTATCATAGTTCTGGGTATGGGTAATAGGAAGCTCCACCCTGGATATGGATGGAGCCATCCAAAACATTTATAATCTGGATGAAATAAAGGGAAAAGGAAGGCTTATTGCTTGTGCTTTCTGATTAACCTGTCAAGGACTGTTGCTTCTTTGCGATGCCCCTCTGCCATGCCACACTTCCTTGGAGCCAATTGACTATAGTCTGAAACCTCTACAAACTGTGAACTGAAATAAACCTTTCCTCCTTTAATTTGTGGGTGTCAGGCATTATGTCTTAGCAGTGAGAAAAGTAAGACAATCTACTTACTCACTCTTAAAATCTGTGTCTTAGCTCTGTCCAGAATCGAGCCTTTATTCTCCATCTTCTGCTTAGGGCTAACCCAGTCTTGAAAAAATCCTATTTCTGTGTTAAATCCAGTATAATAATAGGTGGAAGAAAATGTGCCCAAAGAACAAATTATACTATCTAAGTTAGGCGAGTAGGAGCAGAGGAAGGAAAGGAAGTTAATAAAAAAGTAGAGCAATCAAGATGAAAGCAAAAATTTGAAAAGTAAATAACCTGAAAACCTAAAATGAAGGAGGCAGAGAAAGAAGCAGATATCAGACAGAGACGATTCTGCAACACTAAAGTGTCATGAACTGCGAGTTATTTATCATCATTCAAGTCAAGCAACATCCCATCTCTTTCCTCTATTTCCTCATGGACATAGAATAAAATTTAAATACTCCTTCACTAACAAGATTGTCGTGCAAGCTCACAGTCATAATCCAAACCTGGTACAGGTACTGCCATTGGTTCACATGAGATTCAAGATTTCCATTGCCTACTACTTCATATGACTTTCTGCACATTCGATGATAAACAGATTCTGCCTTCTTTTAACTCCTTTTACAATACAGAACCCTCCAAAATACGTATGAATAATTCTTCAGGGGAAGTAAGATTGGTTGTAGTCTCTCTCCTAATGCAATTCTGTTTGCTTTGCCCTACATACATGTGCAGTTATGTAAATAAAATATCAAAATGATAAAATATGAATGAGCTGAAGATGAAAGACAGAATGAAATTAATAAAATTTATCATGATAGTATCTAAAAATTCTATTATAAAATAATTTAATACAGAAAAAATATTCAACACATATTAGCTTTCATTATAGTTTTGATATATAGTAGAAAAAATTTCATGTTGACCGGTGTATCTATTAAAATTCAAATTTTAGGCCATCGTCATCCTTTTTCTCCTTTATAGGCAGGCCAACTTTCTCCAAAATGCACCTGAATAGCATAAATATCGTTAAATAGTCATATTCTCTTTAACCTTGTCTTTGTATGCATGTAATTTCACTGGTGAACAACTGTTGCAGAGGTATTTACATTAGTGATAATCCTGGAATAAAATTAAAGATAAGATTTGTTTTCAACAAGCACTGAGTATGTCTGTCCAATCCAGTAGTTTCATCATTTTTAACCTCAGAGTGTATCAGAGCAATAAAAATATTGTCAATCAAAATAAAATTGATGAAACTAGAACAATCTTTCCTAGACCTATTATTTGAATTAGAGAAAAACTTGTAAGTTTGTAGGTACCTGTTATAAACCCAAAATACAGCTAAAAGAATTATCACATATTGTCAGTGACAACTCCTGCTAATAAAAGGAAAACTATCCATATGTCGTAAAGATACCTAGCATTTTTATCATAAGATAATTGTACTTTCATATGAGACAATGCCTAGAGTAAGCTGTTTTTAAAGACAGAAATAATTGTTCCTACCACAGATTGCAGAATGCTGTAGAAACTGATAAATTGCAAAAGACAGAAAGAGGTTAAGTAGCCAAATAATGCCATTTACCTGTTTCAACAGCAAATTCTTGTTCCACAGTAGGAGCCAAGAGTATATTCTTTGAAGAAACTACCATCAATTACTAGATGGATCAGATGTCAAAAGATTATAATGTTTCTCATAATAAGGAAAATAAATAAAAACTAAGAAAATCAAAAGTCACATTTTTTATACTGATTTATTCTAAGAATTATAGCATATACTGTATAGGCCCAAAATTTTAAATCATACTTGAAGTTGAATATGATCTAGCACAACTTGATCATTTTATGGATAAAGATACAGATAGGCTTAACCAATTTTTTAAAATTGTAGGAATTTAATGGATTAAGTGTATTTTCTTGTGATGTTAATGATCTATATATTATTTTAGTAACTAGGATGAAAACAAAAATTTCAGTTACATGGCCTGATCAGGTTCTCAAAAAAGCAGCATGATGAAAGGTATCTGGGTAAATTAATATCAAGCACCAAACTGAATGTGAGATCCATGTCCCTGGAAAACTTTAAAAGTGCATATCCAAGACGCAGTTACCTGATTTATGGAGAATCACATTGACACCGGGATTTAGAATAGAATCAAGAGTTCAGAAATCAATGATAATTACTTTCTTTTTGATTTTATGGAAAAAAAGTAACACAAAATTTCACAACAAAATATTAGGAGAATAGCAACAGTTAATACACTGCATATTGCTATCTTTAAAACAATTACTCAGAGTACAAGATAGGGGCATAAAAATTTCCCAGTTGATAATAGCACCAATCTTCATTTTCAATGAACTATGAGACACTAGTGGTACAACTAATTTGCATTTTTCCCCTTTTACTTCCTTCCCTTCCCCTTTCCTCCATCCTGGTTTCTTTGTTTCATGATGATTTTTTAAAAGAGCTTCTAATCTCCTGTTATGTGTATCCAGGAAGCTGTTCTGGGCATGCCAGCTCATGCCTACCAAGAACACTGTATTTCATTGAGGATGGGTCCTTCAGGAGAGCAATAATCATTGCTGATGAAACTACAGTCTCATATCCTCGAGAGGGAAATATCTTTTTAGTGCCTCCACTCACCACTGGGGAACGGAGTCATGGGTGGGGCGATGGGCTCCGTACTCCTAAAGTTAATGAGGCAGTGGATGGATGTGGGTTACACAGAGAAGAGAGCCCATGTGCGAAGACTACCACAGTGGATCTCACTAGAGAATGACTGCGAGGAGCAGACCACTGGAAAAGAGGGAACAGGGAGGAGCAGCAAGAGTCAGAGGACTCAAGCTGCAACATCAAGACCACAGAATTTTGTCAGAAGGATCCTACTGGGCAGCAAGACTTCAGGTCAGTACCCATGAAATGAAACCCAGCTTTAAGGATCTGCCAGCTAGAGGATCTTAAGTGGCAGTCAGAAGATAATGGTATTTGTTATTCTCGTAATCACTCGTCCCTAGACTTAACCTTTAGCCAAGTCAGAAATCACAGCATGCTGGAAGAAAAGGGAAAACGGACTGCAAGAAAAGGCAAATAAGAAATCCGGATTTCTCTGTTTCCCCTCCCCTAAATAGGACCTGGTTTGAAGTTATGGAAGATTTAGTGCTAGATCTCATTAGGAATCAGCATTGTTCCAAGGAATGAATGTTCCATTGTCTACATTGAGACTGGGTTTGTAAGTTAAAATAACTGGAGAAGTTTTATTAACAATAAATTCCAATAAGGGAAATGAGCCTGGTGGAGATTCATCTACTGAACTGGAAAAGACTTTCTCTGATTATATAAATAAACAAACTGTAAAATGATAATAGCAGTCAAAATTAAGTTTTATTTTTGTTTGTGTTCCAAAAATCCTGTATGAGGTTTTAGAATTGTCCGCTAATGTAGACGTCTAGTGTATAGAGAAATATGCATCACATTAATTGATAAAAATCAGCAGTAATAAGCTATAAAATGTTTCCAAATAATTCAGTAAATTTTGTTATGAGACAGGGCATCTATTTTTATTTCCTTCTAGTCCTTTACCTAGTAGGAACTGATATGTCTATAGATTTTTAAATTTGTTTAGTGTCGCGCGCTTGTCCCGGCCGGCAGGAAAAACACACGACACAGTGCAGCAGTAGCGGGAGGCAAGCTTTAATCGTCCCCGGAGAGGTACGCCCGAGAAGCCTCCTATGCGTCCGCTCCCAGCGGCTCCTTCCGTGCTTCTCCCCGCGC